>JAEVFF010000283.1:0-22783 GCA_018901945.1 Pugionium dolabratum
CTTGGAGAGTTGAAGTACTTCTTGGGTATTGAAGTGTGTCGGTCTCAGGAAGGGCTCTTTCTATCCCAAAGAAAGTATGCTCTTGATCTGTTGACAGACACGGGAAAACTTGGGGCTAAACCGGCCAAAACTCCTCTTGAAGATGGCTACAAGGTCAACGGAAAGGGGGAGAAAGCTGATGAGTTATTTAAGGATGTTTCTCAGTATAGGAGACAAGTTGGGAAGCTGATCTACCTCACCCTCACACGACCAGACTTGTGTTTTGCTGTGAATCAAGTAAGTCAACATATGCAAAAGCCTACTGTATATCATTGGAGCATGGTAGAAAGGATCCTTAGATACATCAAAGGATCTCCTGGTCAAGGTATATGGATGAGCAAGAATGGGAACACTGAGATTGTCGGGTATTGTGATGCGGATTGGGCTGGTGATAGGGTGGATAGGAAATCAACCACTGGGTATTGCACCTTCGTTGGTGGGAACTTAGTCACTTGGAAGAATAAGAAGCAGAAGGTGGTATCATGTTCTAGTGCTGAAGCAGAATATAGGGCTATGAGGAAGCTGACAAATGAAGTAACTTGGCTCAAAGCACTCTTGAAAGATTTTGGTATTGCACAAACAGGGCCAATTACCTTCCATTGTGATAATCAGGCAGCCATTCACATAGCTTCAAACTCAGTGTTTCACGAGAGGACCAAGCACATAGAGATCGACTGCCATAAGGTTAGGGAGAAAGTTCAAGATGGAACCATTCTGCCATGTTATACAAGGAGTGAAGACAAACTAGCTGACATCTTCACAAAGGCAGCAAGTCTCAAAGTTTGCAAGAACATCTTTAGCAAACTTGGGCTTGTTGATTTATCACACCCATGATCAAAGGTCTCCTAATCCAAGAGCAACACACTCTTTTTCCCTTATTAAGGTTTTGTCCCAAGTGGTTTTCCCTTAATAAGGTTTTTAATGAGGTGTTGCCTTGGGTTCCCAAGCTTAAGACTTTAGGGTGATTCCAAAGTCTTTAGCTTGAGGGGGAGTATTGACATAGAAAAATCAAATAAGACCTATCTTGACCTACAAGGCAAGTGTGAGCACGAAAATTCAGTTTGAATAACAAGGGAAATGAAAAAGGATGGGTTATTATAAACCACATGGTTGAAATGGTTAAATAGCTACATTGGGAGAAGAATCAAGGTGAAAAAGTCATGCCCATGCTGCACACAGTCTTGGCAACCACACCAAACAGTCATGCCCATGCTGCACACAGTCCTGGCAACCACACCAAACAGTCATGCCCATGCTGCACACAGTCTTGGCAACCACACCAAACAGTCATGCCCATGCTGTCTCCTCTCTTCTCATTGGTTGTTGAAAGGCTCCTCCTCTATTCAAACTCATCCACAAGTTTGAATTCGTTTTCTTTTGTGTTCACATTGTAAATCCTCTATAAAAGGGCTGTAAAAACTCAATGTATAATATACTCTTAGGAGATTCTTCTCCATAAGTCTAAGTCATTTCTCATACTTCTCTTTGAGTTTTCAGATTCAATTCTTCACATTTCTCCTCTATAATCTCAATATTCTTACAAAAATGACATGAATCCAACACCCATGTTATAAAAGCTCACTTTTCTATATTATGATAAACGTTAAGAACGAAATAGCTGAGTCAAATCCACCAAGTAATCCAATGTATCACAAACTGAGTGATGCCATGCATTAGGCTTCATTTATAAGTCTTTACTCAAGGTGCACCAACGATCAGTTTATAGTGATCATTTTAACTAGCCGATCAACTTGACATGCGCGCCCTAAATCGTTTGAAATTTTATCTTTAGAGTTCATAATGACACAAATCAAACACCCACGTTAAACTAGCTTAATTTTCTATATTGTTACAACATTTGAGACTGAAAGAGCTACCAGAAAGCCTTCAAGTAATCCAACATATCCTAAACTGCGTGATGCCATGCATTATGCTTCATTTAGAAGCCTTTACTCAAGGAGCACTAATGATGAGTTTAAAATGATCAGTTTAAAATGATCAGTTTAGAATGATTTCTTTAACTGGTCAATCAACTTGAAATGTTTGTACTAAATCGTCTTTAAATTTTGATTTAGAGTTCAAAATGAGACGAATCCAACGCCCATGTTAAAGTAGCTCAATGTTCTCTATTGTGAAAAAATTAAAGAATGAAATAGCTACGACAAAGACTCTAATTAATCCAATCTATCTCAAACTGTGTGATGCCATGCATTATGCCTAATTTGTGAACCTTTTCTCAATGAGCACCAATGATCATTTCAGAATGATTAATTAACTAGAAGATAAACTTGACATGTCCGGACTAAATCGTCCGTAAGTTTTGATTTACACTTAAGAATTACATGAATCCAACGCTCACGTTAATCTAGCTCAATTTTCTATATTTTGATAAAATTTAAAACCGAAATAGCTACGAAAATCCTCCAAGTAATCCAATTTGTCCCAAACTTTGTGATTCCATGCCTTATGCTTCATTTGTAAACCCTTGCTCAATGAGCATCAATGATTAGTTTAGAAAGATCGATTTAACTAGCCGATAAACATGACATGTCCACACTAAATAGTTCGTAACTTTTGATTTAGAGTAAAGAATGACATGAATCCAACGCCCACATTAAACTAGCTTAATTTTCTATATTGTGAAAATTTAAGACACAAATAGCTACGAAAAATCCTCCAAATAATCCAACGTATCCCAAACTACGTTCTGCCATGTATTATGCTTGATTTATAAACTTTTACTCAAGGAGCACCAATGTTCAGTTAAGAATGATCCTTTTATTGGTCGATCAACTTGACATGTACGCACTAAATCGTTCGTAAATTTTTTAATTAGAGTTCAGAATGACACGAATCCAACGCCCACGTTAAGCTAGCTCAATTTTCTATATTATTAAAACATTTGACACTAAAAGAGCTACCACAAAGCCTTCAAGTAATCCAATATATCCTAACCTATGGGATGCCATGCACTATGCTTCTTTTATAAGCCTTTCCTCAAGGAGCACTAATGATCAGTTTAGAATGATCAGTTTAGCATGATCAGTTTAGAATGATAACTTTAACTGGCCAATTAACTTGACATATCTGCACTAAATCGTCTTTAACATTTGATCTAGAGCCCTAAATGATATGAATCGAAGGCCACCCTTAATATAGCTCAGTATTCTATATTGTGACAAAATTTAATATCGAAATAGCTACGACCAGGCCTCCAAGTAATCCAATCTATCCTAAATTGCATGATGCCACACATTATGCTTCCTTTGTAAACCTTTTCTCAATGAGCACCAATGATCAGTTTAAAATGATCATTTTAACTATCTGATCAACGTGACATGTCCGCACTAAATCGGCTTTAACGTTTGATTTAGAGATCAAACTGACATGAATACAACGACCACGTTATTCTAGATCAATTTTTAATATTGTGACAACATTTGAGACTGAAAAAGCTACGACAAAGCGTCCAAGTAATCTAATGTATCCCATATTGCGTGATGCCATGCATTATGCTTCATTTATAAGCTTTTACTCAAGGAGCACCAATGATAAGTTTAAAGTGATGACATTAATTTGCCGATCAACTTGACATTTCCGCACTAAATCGTCTGTAATTTTTGATTTCGAGTTCAATGCGACACAAAACCAACACCCACGTTAGGCTAGCTCAGTTTTCTATATTGTGACAACATATGAAACTGAAAGAGCTACCACAAGGCCTTCAAGTAATCCATTCTATCCGAAACTGTGTGATGTCATGCATTATGCTTCATTTGTAAATCTTTGCTCAATGAGCACCAATAATAAGTTTAGAATGATCAACTTATCTAGCTCATCAACTTGACATGTGCGCACTAAATCATCTTTAACATTTGATTTAGAACTAAAAATGACATGAATCTAATGCGCACGTTAATCTATCTCCATTTTATATAGTGTGACAAAATTTGAGATTAAAAGAGCTACTACAAAGTTTTCAAGTAATCCAATCTATACTAAAGTACGTGATGCCATACATTATGCTTCATTTACAAGCCTTTACTCAAGGAGCCCCAACGATCATTTTAAAATGATCACATTAACTTGCCAATCAACTTGATGTGTCCGCACTAAATCTTAGGTAACTTCTGATTTAGAGTTCAAAATGACACGAATCCAACACCCACGTTAAGGTAGCTCAATTTTATATATTGTGACAAAATTTGCGATAAACTTGACATTTCTGCACTAAATCGTCCATAACTTTTGATTTAGAGTTCAAAATGACTTGAATCGATTGCCCCAGTTAAGCTAGCTCAAATTTCTATATTTTGGTAGGATTTAAGTCTGAAATAGCTAAGACAAAGCCTCAAAGTAATCCAATGTATCCCAAACTGCGTTATGCCATGGATTATGCTCTATATATCAGTTTTACTCAAGGAGCACTAATGATCAATTTAGAATGATAATTATAACTGGTTGATCAACTTGATGTGTACGCACTAAATCATCCATAGCTTTCGATTTAGAGTTCAGAATGAAACGAATCAACCGCCAACATTAAGCTAGCTCAATTTTCTATATTGTGAAAACATTTAAGACTGAAAGAG
The DNA here is from genome assembly GCA_018901945.1 of Pugionium dolabratum. Taxonomy (NCBI): domain Eukaryota; kingdom Viridiplantae; phylum Streptophyta; class Magnoliopsida; order Brassicales; family Brassicaceae; genus Pugionium; species Pugionium dolabratum. The sequence continues at coordinate 4,632 of JAEVFF010000283.1, forward strand.
GTAGCATATTCCTTCAAGTAGTCAAATCTATTCTAAACTGTGTGATGCCAAGCGTTATACTTCGTTTATAAGCCTTTACTCAAGGAGTAGTAATGATCAGTTTAGAATATCACTTTAACTAGGCGATAAACTTGATATATCTGCACCAAATGGTCTGTAACTTTTGATTTAGAGTTCAGAATGACATGAATCGTTAAGCTAGCTCAATATTATATATTGTAAAAAAATTTAAGACCGAAATAGTTATGACAAGGCCTTCTAGTAATCCAATCTATCCCAAACTGCGTGATGACATTCATTATGCTTCATTTGTAAACCTTTACTTAATGAGCATCAATTATCACTTTAGAACGATCAATTTAACTAGCCGATAAACTTGAAATTTCTGCACTAAATCATCCTTTACTTTTCATTTAGAGTTCAAAATTAATTGAATCCTACGCCCACGCTAAGCTAGCTCAATTTTCTATATTGTGACATAATTTAAGTCCTAAATAGCTAAGACAACGTCTACAAGTAATTCAATGTATCCCGAACTGCGTGATGTCATGCAATATGCTTCATTTATAAGCCTTTACTCAAGGAGAACCAATGATAAGTTTAGAATGATCATTTTAACTAGCCGATCAACTTGATGTGTACGCACTAAGTCGTCCGTAGCTTTTGATCTAGAATTCAGAATGACACGAATCCAACGCCCACATTAAGCTAGCTCAATTTTTTATATTGTGAACACATTTAAGACTGAAAGAGCTACTAGAAAGCCTTCAAATATTCCAATCTATTCTAAATTGTATGATGCTGTGCATTAAGCTTCATTTATAAGCAATTACTCAAGGAGCACTAATGATCGGTTTAAAATGATCAATTTAGAACGATCATTTTAATGGGTCGATCAACTTTACATGTCCACACTAAATCGTCTGTAACTTCTGATTTAGAATTCAGAATGACACAAATCCAATTCCCAAGTTAAGCTAGCTCGATAATATATATTGTGACAAAATATAAGACCGAAATAGCTATGACAAAACCTATAAGTAATCCAATTTATCCCAAACTGTGTCATGGCATGCATTATGATTCATTTGTAAATAGTGCTCAATGAGCACTAATGATCAGTTTAGAATTATCATTTTAACTACTTGATAAACTTGACATGTCCGCACTAAATCGTCTTTAACATTAATTTAGACCTCAAAATGACATGAATCCAACGTCCATGTTAATCTAGGTCAATTTTCAATATCATGACAACATTTGAAACTCAAAGAGCTACGACAAAGTTTCCAAGTAAAAGCTACGACAAAGCCTTTCAGTAATCCAATCTGTCCCTGCATGATGCCATGCATTATGCTTCATTTATAGGCCTTCACTCAAGGAGCACCAATGATCATTTTAGAATGATCGTTTTAAATGGCCGATAACCTTGACATGTCCGCACTAAATCATCTGTAGCTTTTGATTTAGAGTTCAGAATGAAACGAATCTAACGCCAACACTAAGCTAGCTCAGTTTTCTATATTCTGACGGTATTTAAGACTGAAAGAGCTAGCACAAAGCCTTCAAGTAGTCAAATCTATTCTAAACTGCATGATGACATGTGTTATGCTTCATTTATAAGCCGTTACTCAAGGAGCAGTAATGATCAGTTTAGAATATCACTTTAACTGGCCGATAAACTTGACATGTCCGCACTAAATGGTCTATAACTTCTGATTTATAGTTCAGAATGACAAGAATCCAACACCCATGTTTAGCTAGCTCAATATTATATATCGTGACAAAATTTAAGTTTGAAATAGCTACGACAAGGCCTCCAAGTAATCCAATCTATCCCAAACTGCATGATGACATGCATTATGCTTCATTTGTAAACCTTTACTTAATGAGCATCGATGATCAGTTTAGAGTTATCAATTTAACTAGACAATAAACTTGACATTTCCGCACTAAATCGTGGGTACACTTTTGATGTAGAGGTCAAAATGAAATGAATCCAATGTCCACGTTAAGCAAACTCAATTTTCTATATTGTGATAGAGTTTAAGTCCGAAATAGCTACAACAACACCTCCAAGTAATCCAATGTATCTCAAACTCCGTGATGCCATGCAATACGCTTCATTTATAGGCCTTTACTTAAGGAGCACCAATGATTTGTCTATAATGATCATTTTCACTGGCCGATCAACTTGATGTGTACGCACTAAATGGTCCATAGCTTTTGATTTAGACTTCTGAATGACACGTATCCAACACCCCCATTAACCTAGCTCAATTATCTATATTGTGAAAACATACAACACTGAAAAAGCTACCACAAAGCTTTCAAGTAGTCCAATCTATTCGAAACTGCGTGATGCCATGCATTATACTTCATTTATAAGCATTTACTTAAGGAGCACTGATGTTCAGTTTAAAATGATCATTTTAGAATGATCAGTTTAACTTCCTGATCAAATTTACATGTCCGCACTAAATCGTCTTTAACTTTTGATTTAGAGTTCCGAATGACACGAATCAAACACACAAGTTAAGCTAGCTTGATATTTTATATTGTGACAAAATATAAGACAGAAATAGCTATGACAAAGCCTTCAAGTAATCCAATTTATCCCAAACTGCGTGGGCATGCATTTTGCTTCATTTGTAAATTGTGCTCAATGAGCACCAATGATCAGTTTAGAATGATCATTTTTAATTAGCTAATCAACTAGACATGTCCGCACTAAATCTGCTTAAAATTTTTATTAAGACCTCAAAATTACATAAATCCGACGTCTACGTTAATCTAGGTCAATTTTTAATATAAGTGAGAACATTTGAAACTGAAATAGTTATGAAATAGTTTCCAAGTAAAAGTTAGGACAAAGCCTTTAAGTAATCTAATCTATCCATGCATGATGCCATGGTTTATGCTTCATTTATATGCCTTTACTCAAGGAGCACCAATGATCAGTTTAGAATGATCATTTTATATGGCCGATCAACTTGAAATGTCTGAACTAAATCATTTGTAACTTTTGATTTAGAGTTCAAAATGACACAAATCTAATGCCCACGTTAAGCTAGCTCAATTTTCTATATTGTGATAAAATTTAAGACCAAAATTTAATCCAATCTACCCCAAACTGCGTGATACCATGCATTATGCTTCATTTGTATATCCTTACTGAATGAGCATCAATGACCAATTTAGAATGATCAATTTAACTAGTAGATAAACTTGACATTTCAACACTAAATCGTCTGTAACTTTTGATTTAGAGTTCAAAATGACTTGAATCCAATGCCCCAGTTAAGCTAGCTCAATTTTGTATATTTTGGCAGAATTTAAGTCTGAAATAGCTAACATAAAGCCTCCAAGTAATCCAAGGTATCCCAAACTTCGTGATGCCATGCATTATGCTCAATTTATATGTCTTTACTCAAGTAGCACCAATGATTAGTTTAGAATGATAATTTCAACTGCTCGATCAACTTGATGTGTACCCACTAAATAGTCCGTAGCTTTTAATTTAGAGTTCCGAATGAAACGAATCCAACACCAACATTAAGGTAGCTCAATTTTCTATATTGTGACAGCATTTAATACTAAAAGAGCTAGCACAAAGCATTCAAGTAGTCAAATCTATTCTAAACTGTGTGATGCCATGTGTTATGCTTCATTTATAAGCCTTTACTCAAGGAGAAGTAATGATCTATTTAGAATATCACTTTAACTGGCCGATAAACTTAACATGGCCGCACAAAATGGTTTGTAACTTTTGATTTAGAGTTCAGAATGACACGAATCACACGCCCAAGTTAAGCTAGCTCGATATTATATATTGTGATAAAATATAAGACCGATATAGCTATGAAAATGCTATCAAGTAATCCAATTTATCCCAAACTGCGTGATGGCATGCATTGTGCTTCATTTGTAAATTGTGCTCAATGAACACCAATGATAAGTTTAGAATAATCATTTTAACTAGATGATCAACTTGACATGTCTACACTAAATCGTCTTTAACATTTTATTTAGACCTCAAAATGACATGAATCCAACATCCACGTTAATCTAGGTCAACTTTCAATATCGTGATAACATTTGAAACTGAAAGAGCTACGACAAAGTTTCCAAGTAATAGCTACAACAAGCCTTTAAGTAATCCAATTTATCCCTGCATGATGCCATGCATTATGCTTCATTTATAAGCCTTTAACCAAGGAGCACCAATGATCAATTTATAATGTTAATTTTAACTGGCCGATCAACTAGACATGTACGCACTAAATCGTTCGTAGCTTTTGATTTAGAGTTAAGAATGACACGAATCCAACGGCCACATTAAGCTAGCTCAATTTTCTATATTGTAAAAACATTTAAGACTGAAAGAGCTATTACAAAGCCGTCAAGTTGTCGAATCTGTCCTAAACTACGTGAGGCCATGCATTATGCTTCATTTATAAGAATTTACCGAAGGAGCACTAATAATCAGTTTAGAATGATCACTTTAACTGACCGATCAACTTGACATGTCCGCACTAAATCGTCCGTAACTTTTGATTTAGAGATTTGAATTATACAAATCCAATACTCAAGTTATGCTAGCTAAATATTATATATTGTGACAAAATTTACGACCGAAATAGCTACGACAAAACCTCCAAGTAATCCAATCTATCCCAAACTATGGGATGCCATGCAATATGCTGCATTTGTAAACCTTCGCTCGATGAACACCAATGATCAGTTTAGAATGATCATTTTAACTAGCTGATCAACTTGACATGTCCACGCTAAATCGTCTTTAACTTTTGATTTTGAGGTTAAAATGACATGAATCCAACACCCCCGTTAATCTAGCTCAAGTTTCAATATCATGACAACATTTGAGACTAAAAGACCTACAACAAAGCTTTCAAGTAATTTAATGTATCCCAAACTCTGTGATGCCATACATTATGCTTCATTTATAACCCTTTACTTAAGGAGCCATAATAACCAGTATACAATGATAAATTTAGAATGATCACTTTTACTCGCCGATCGATATGATATGTCCGCACTAAATCGTCCATAACTTTTGATTTAGATTTCAGAATGACACGAATCCAATGCCCACGTTAAGCTAGCACAATTTTCTATATTGTGATAAAATTTAAGACATAAATTTTTATGAGAAATCTTCCAAGTAATCCAATCTATCCCAAACTGCGTGATGCCATGCATTATGCTTCATTTGTAAATCTTTACTGAATGAACATCAATGATCAGTTTAGAATGATCAAATCAACTAGCCGACAAACTTGATATTTCCCCACTAAATCTTCTGTAACTTTTGATTTAGAGTTCAGAATGACATGAATTGAACACCCACATAAATCTAACTCAATTTCCTATATTGTCACAAAATTTGCCTCCAAGTATCAAATGTATCCCAAATTGCCTGATACCATGCATTATGCTTCATTTCTAAGCTCTTACTCAAGAAGCACCAAGGATCAGTTTAGAATGATCATTTTAACTAGCCAATCAACTTTACATGTCCTCACTCATTCGTCAGTAACTTTTGATTTAGAGTTCAAAATGACACGAATCTAATGCCCATGTTAAGCTTGCTAAATTTTCTATATTGTGACAAAATTTAAAACCGAAATAGAATCGACAAAGCCTCAGAGTAATCCAATATATCCCAAACTGCGTGATACCATGCATTATGCTTCATTTGTAAAGCTTTGCTCAATTAGCACCAATGACGAGTTTAGAATGATCAATTTAACTAGCCCATCAACATGACATGTCCATACTAAATCTTCCATAACTTTTCATTTAGAGTTTAGAATGACAAATATCCAATGTCCACGTTAACCTAGCTCAATTTTCCATATTGTGACAACATTTGAGGCTGAAAAAGCTAATACACAGCCTCCAAGTAATCGAATGTATCCCAAACTATGTGATGCCATGCATTATGCTTTATTTTTAGGCCTTTATTCAAAGAGCACCAATGATCAGTTTAGAATGATTATTTTAACTGGCTGATCATCATGACTTTTATGAACTAAATCATCCGTAACTTTTGATTTAGAGTTTAGAATGACACAAATCCAATGCTCATATTAAGCTACGTCAATTTTCTATATTGTCACAACATTTGAGACTGAAAGAGCTACGAAAAAGCCCCCAATTAATCCAATGTATCCCAAACTGGGTGATGCCATCCATTATGCTTTATTTATAAGCTCTTACTCAACAAGCACCAATGATTAGTTTAGAATGATCATTTTAATTGGCCGATCAACTTGATATGTCTGCAGTAAATCGTCCGTAACTATTGATTTAGAATTCGGAATGACACAATTAAGCTAGCTCAATTTTCTATCTTGTATCAAAATTTGAGACTACAAGAGCTACGAAAAAGCATTCAAGTATTCCAATTTAACCCAAACTACATGATGTCATGCATTATGATTCAACTATAAGCTATTAATCAAGAAGCACCAATGATCAGTTTAGAATGATCATTTTAACTGGCCGATAAACTTGACATGTCCACATTAAATCCTCCGTAACTTTTGATTTAGAGTTCAAAATGATACGAATCCAACGCCCATGTTAATCTAACTCAATTTTCTATATTGTGACAGAAATTAAGACAGAAATAGCTACGCAAAGCCTACAAGTTATCCAATCTATCTCAAACTGTGTGATGCTATGCATTATGCTTCATTTATAAGCCTTTACTTAAGGACCCCCAATGATCATTTTAACTTGTCGATCAACATGACATGTCCGCATTAAATTATCTGTACCTTTTAATTTAAAGTTAAACATGACACGAATCCAATGCCCAGGTTAAGCTAGCTCAAGTTTCTACATTGTGAAAAAATTTAGGACACAAATAGATAGAATAAAGTCTCCAACTAATTCAATCTATCACAAACTGTGTTAGGCCATGCATTATGCTTTATTTATTAGCCTTTACTCAAGGAGCACAAATGATCAGTTTAGAATGATCAATTTACTGGCCGATCAACTTGACATGTCTCCACTAAATCGTCCGTAACTTTAGATTTAGTGTTCAGAATCACACGAATCCAACGCCCACGCTAAGCTAGCTCAGATTTCTATATAGTGACAATATTTGAGACTGAAAGAGGTACGACAGAGCCTCAAAGTAATCCAATGTATGCCAACCTGCGTGATGCCATGTACTATACTTTATTTATAAGCCTTTACTCAAGGAGCCCAAATGATCAGTTTAGAATGATCATTTTAACTTGCCGATCAACTTGAAATGTCTGCCCTAAATCGTCCATAACTTTTAATTTAGAGTTCAAAATGACACGAATCCAATGCCCACGTTAAGCGAGCTCAATTTTCCATGTTGTGAAAACATTTGAGACTGAAAGAGTTACTATAAAGCCTCTAAGTAATCCAATGTATGTCAAACTGCGTAATGCCATACATTATGTTTCATTTATAAGCCTTTACTTAAGGAGCACAGTTGATCAGTTTAGAATGATCATTTTAGCTCGGTGATCAACTTGACATGTCCACACTGAATCATCTTTAACTTTTGATTTATAGCTCAAAATGACATGAGTCCAATGCCCACGTCAAGCTAGCTCAATTTAAAATATTGGGACAACATTTGAGACTGAAATAGCTACATCATAGCCTCTAAGTAATCCAATGTATCGCAAACTGCATGATGTCATGCATTATGATTCATTTATCGCAAACTGCAACATTTGTGACTGAAAGAGTTACGACAAAGCCTCTAACTAATCCAATGTATCTCAAACTACCTAATCCCATGCATTATGCTTCATTTATAAGCCTTTACTCATGAGCACCATTGATCAGTTTAGAATGACCATTTTGAAGTGTCTAGTCAACTTGACATGTCTGCACTAAATCGCGCGTAACTTTTGATTTTGAATTCAAAATGATGCAAATCCAACGCCCACGTTAAGCTAGTTCCATTTTCAATATTGTGACTAAATTTAAGACAAGAAAGCTACGACAAAGCCTCCAAATAATCCGATCAATCCCGAACTGCATGATGCCATGCGTTATGCTTCATATATAAGCCTTTACTCAAGGAGCACCAATGATCAGTTTAGGATGATCATTTTAACTGTCCGATTAGCTTCACATGTCCGCACTATATCATCTGAAACTTTTGATTTAGAGTTCAAAATGACACGAATATAACGCCCACGTTAAGCTATCTCAATTTTGTATATTATGACAGAATTTAAGACCGAAATAGCTACGAAAAAGCCTCCAAGAAATCCAATCTATCCCAAACTGCGTGATGCAAAATATTATGCTTTATTTATAAGCCTTTACTCAATGAGCAACAATGATCAGTTTAGAATAATCATTTTACTCGCCGATCAACTTGACATGTCTGCCCTAAATCGTGCATAACTTTTGATTTAGTGATCAGAATGTCATGAATCAAACGCCCACGTTAAGCTAGATCAATTTTCTATATTGTGACAACATTTGAGACTAAAAGAGCTACAATAAAGCCTCCAAGTAATCCGATGTATCCCAAACTGCATGATGCCATGTATTATGCTTGATTTATAAGCCTTAACGCAAGGAGCACCAATGATTAGTTTAGAATGATCATTTTAACTGGCCAATCAACTTGATATGTCCACACTAAATCCATGTAATATGCTTCATTTACAAACCTTTACTAAAGAAGCACAAATTATCATTTTACAATGATCATTTTAACTGGCTGATAAACTTGACATGTCTACGCTAAATATTCTTTAACTTTTTCTTTAGAGCTCAAAATGACATGAGTCCATTGCCCATGTTAAGCTAGCTCAATTTTCAATATTGTGACAACATTTGAGACTCAAGGTGCTACTACAAAGCCTTCAAGTAATCCAATGTACACCAAACTGTGTGACGCAATGCATTATGCCTCATTTATACCGTTTACTCAAGGAGCACCAGTGATCAGTTTAGAATGATCATTTTAACTGGCTGATCAACTTGACATGTACGCAATAATTTGTTCTCAAGTTATGATTTAGAGTTCGGAATGACATGAATAAAATGCCCATGTTAAGCTAGCTTAATTTTCGATATTGTGACAACATTTGGGAATGAAAGATCTACGACAAAGCCTCCAAGTAATTCAATGAATCCCAAACTGCGTAATGCCACTCACTATGCTTTATTTCTAAGCCTTTAATTTACTCAGGAGCACCACTGATCAGTGTAGAATGATCATTTTAACTAGCTGGTCAACTTTACATAACCGCACTAAATCGTTTTTAACTTTTGATTTAGAGCTCAAAATGATATGAGCCCAATGCCCACGTTACGCTAGTTCAATTTTCTATATTGTTACAACATGTGATACCGAACGAGCTATGAAAAAGCCTCCAAGTAATCCAATGTATCCCAAAGTTCGTGATGCCATCTGTTATGCTTCATTTATAAGCCTTTACTAAAGGAGAACAATTGATCAATTTAGAATGATAATTTTAATTGGTCGATCAACCTGACATCTCCACACTAAATCGTTTGATACTTTTGATTTAGAGTTTAGAATGACACGAATCCAACGCCCACGTTAAACTAGCTATATTTTCTATATTGTAACAAAATGTAACACCGAAATAGCTACGATAAAGCTTCCAAGTAATCCAATATATTCCAAACTACGTGATGCCAAACATTATGCTTCATTTATGAGCATTTACTCAGAGCAACAATGATAAGTTTATAATGATCATTTTAACTAGCCGATCAACTTCACTTGTCTGCTCTAAATCGTTTTTAACTTTTCAATCAGAGCTTCAAATGACGTGAGTCCCACGTCCATATTAAGCTAGCTCAATTTTCCATATTGGGATAAAATTTGAGACCAAAATAGCTACGGAAAAGCCTTTAAGTAAAATAATGTATCCAAAACTGCGTGATGCCATGCATTATGTTTCATTTAAAAGCCTTTACTAAAGGAACACCAATGATCAGTTTAGAATGATCATTTGAACTAGCTGCTAACCTTGACATGTCCGCACTAAATCATCTTTAACTTTTGATTTAGAGCTCAAAATGACATCCATCCAACACCGGCGTTAAGCTAGCCAAATTTTCTGTATTGTGACAACATTTGAGAGTAAAAGAGGTACGAAAAAGCCTCCAAGTAATCCAATGTGTTCCAAACTGTGTTATGCCATGCATTATGTTTCATTTATAAGCCTTTCTCAAAGAACCAATGATCAGTTTAGCATCATCATTTTAAATAGCTGATCAACTAGACATGTACGCACGAAATCAACTTTAACTTTTGATTTAGAGCACAAAATGACATTAGTTCAACACCCACCTTAAACTTGCTCAATTTTTTACATTGTGACAAAATGTAACACCGAAATAGCTACGACAAAGCCTCAAGCTAAGCCAATCTATCTCAAACTACGTCCTGCCATGCATTATGCTTCATTTATAAGCCTTTACTCAAAGAGCACAAATTTCAGTTTAGAATGATTGTTTTAAATAGCTGATCAACTTCACAATTCTGCACTAAATCATCTTTAACTTTTCAATTAGAGCTCCAAATGACGTGAGTCCAATGCCCACATTAACGTAGCTCAATTTTCCAAATTATGACAACATTTGAAGTGAAAGAGCTATGAAAAAGACTCAAAGTAATCCAATGTATCCAAAACTGTGTGATGCCATGCATTAAGTTTCATTTATACGCCTTTACTAAATGAGCACAAATGATCAATTTAGAATGATCATTTTAACTAGCTGATAACCTTGACATCTCCGCAGTAAGTCGTCTTTAAATTTTGATTTAGAGCTCAAAAAGACATGAGTCCAATGCCCACGTTACGCTATCTCAATTTTCCATATTGTGACAATATTTGAGACTGAAAAAGCTATCAAAAAGCCTCAAACTAATCCAATGTATACCAAACTTCGTCATGCCATGTATTATGCTTCATTAATAAGTCTTTACTCAAGGAGCACCGATGATCTGTTCAGAATGATCATTTTAACTTGCCGATCAACCTGCATGTCATCACTCAATCGTCCGTAACTTTTGATTTAGAGTTCAGAATTACCCGAATCCAACGCCCACGTTAAGGTAGCTCAATTTTCTATATTTTGACAAAATATAAAACCGAAAAAAATACTTCAAAGCCTCCAAGTAATCTAATTTATCCAAAACTGCGTGATGCCATGCATTATGCTTCATTTATAAGCCGTTACTCAAAGTGCACCAATGATCAACTTAGAATGATTATTTTAACCAGCTGATTAACATGATATATGCGCACTAAATCGTCTTTAACTTTTGATTCAGAGGTCAAAATGATATGAGTCCAACGCCCACGTAAGCTACCTCAATTTTTCATGTTATGACAACATTTGAGATTGAAAGAGCTACTACAAAGNCCTGGTTTTAGGAGCTTTAAGCTCTGATACCAAAATGATACAAGCCTCGAATCAAGGCTGTACGCGTGTGGGCTGTTTGGAGAAGATTAGGTGAGAAACTCAACCATAGGCTTCTGGATGGAGGTTTTCTGTTCGGTAATGGATGGAAGGGTGAAGTGAACCACACGAGGGGTGATGAACCTCGTGATAAATCACAAACTTAGAGCTAGGAGGGCTGGTCTCGACTAGGTTCTAAGCGCACAAGTCTCTTGAGAGAAAAACTTGTAGAAAGAAAATTCGATCTTTATTAATATCAAAAAGGTTCTCGAACTATAATGCTGGAAGGAGCCTTATTAATATGCTCGACAGCTTGACCTTCTAGGGTCGACTCAAAGAAAAATGGAAAACTTACAAAAGTGCACAAATGGAAAACTTACAAAAGTGCATAACCGAAAAAGGACCTATTCCTAAAATGTCTTTGACTCAAAAATGTAAATAATCTAAATTCTACCCTGCAAAACAGAAAGAGGCAAATATCCAATTTGAAAACTTACCTTTCTTACCTCACGACCAAAAAATGGAAGGTGGCCGTCCTTGTGGCATGCATGCGCCTTGTTCCTAGTCTTCGACTTGGAGTAGGGTTAGGAATCTTTGGGCCCTGACCTCTCTTGCCACTAAAGCCCAAGTCTCTGAAGTCCCTTGCATTGTTGTGAAGCCTTTGGACTCTTCTTTGCACTTCTGGCCCAATGTACTTTGTCGATCATCCTCTAGGAGCTTGTCGACCCATAAGCTGAATTTGTGGAAGAGTGCCCTTGATCTGCTCCTTGTCATTGCTCCTGGTGGCACCACTGGTGTAGAGACTTCCTCAAGATGCATGTCATGAAGCTGGTAGCATATCTGGTCCGAGTCTCCTTGTGTAGATGTTGAAATGATCGTGTACTCGGCTGGATCGGCTGTACCAGCTGGACTGTGCGAGGTACTGGCCGGAATGTCTTTTGAGCCGGCCAAGTTGATTCCTGAGCCGGCGACATCACCAATTGTACCGGCGGTGTCATCCACGTCGCCTCCAGTTGGGCCGGAGGTTTGGGCCTCTCCGCCGGCAATGTTGATCGGTCCTGCCCGGTTGGTCGAAGGTCCGGCGATACCACTTGGGCCGGCAGACATGCCAAATGGTCCGACTGTCTCGGGCAAGCTCCCTGGTCGGCCAGTCTTGTCTCCTGGCCGGCCATACGACCTGATGTCCCTATCAGATTTGCAACGACGTTTTTGTACTCAAAAAGAGGGCACAAGATCAGTAGAGGAGTACTACGAGGAGTTTGAAAGGCTAAGGAACAGACTGGAGCTCAATGACGATGAGGAGGCATTGATGGCTCAATTCTTGGATGGGTTGCAAGAGAGGATCAGCTGAAAATTGGAGAGACAAATCTACAACGACTTCAAAGACTTGTTCCACCTTTCTGTTCAGGCTGAGCAGCACATCAGGTGTAAGAGCCAAGACCTACGCAGCAAGCCTAAGACACCTTGGGCACCAAGTATTGGCACCAAACCCGTAGACAAGGGCAAGTATATAGAGATCGAATCATGGGTCAAGAGCAAGCCTTTTGAGGAAGCCCGTGACCAGAGAGAGCCTAGTAAGTCTTCTAACCCTCAGTGATCACGTGACATCACTTTTTTAAGTGTAGGGGACGTGGTCACATCTCAAGGGAGTGCCCAAAAAACCGAGTCATGCTGATCACGGATGCTGGAGAGTATGAGTCTCAAGATGAGGAGGACTTAGAACCAGAAGGAGAATACGGTGACATTGAGTACCTTGATGTGGGGGAAGTGCTGGTCACTAGACGTATCCTCAGTGCAATGGTAGACCCCTCCGAGACCATTCAAAGGGAGAACATCTTCCACAGCCAGTGCACCATCAAGGGCAAGGTATGTAACCTCATCATAGATGGTGGTTCTTGCACTAATGTGGCTAGTGAATATATGGTTGATAAGCTAGGTCTAGAGAAGACAAGGCACCCCCAACCATATAGACTGAGATGGCTCGATGACAAGGTGGAGCTCAAGATCCATGAGCAAGTAACCGTGCCATTCAGTGTGGGCAGATACCAGGACCAGGTACTCTGTGATGTAGTACCTATGCAAGCTGGCCATCTTCTGCTAGGAAGGCCATGGCAGTTTGACAAGGAGACAAGGAATTATGGCCGAACCAATCTCTACACATTCGTGCACGACAAGAGAAAGGTCAGCCTAGCCCCTCTCACACCTGCCCAGGTACATGAGCTACAACAACAAATGAGTAAGGAAAAGAAACTCATTAAATCTAACTTTTTGATTCAACCTAGTCATGTTTGGAGGGCTTTAGCCTCAAAGGACTTAAGGTTACAAATGGTTTTCAAAGAGGTTTTGAGCATAGAGAAAGAACAGGTAGAGCTACCTCCTGAAGTAGCAGCCCTCCTCAATAAATTCCAGGATGTATTCCTTGAGGAGATACCAGCAGGCTTGCCTCCCTTACGCGGCATAGAGCACCAGATCGGCCTCGTGCATGGAGCAGCCCTGCCTAACCGGCCAGCCTACCGGATGAGTCCAGAGGAGTCTAAGGAGCATGAGAAGCAAGTCAAGGAGCTCCTGGAGAAAGGCTATGTTCGAGAGAGCCTCAGTCCATGTGCCGTACCAGTGCTGCTAGTGCCCAAGAAGGATGGGACTTGGCGCATGTGCGTGGACTGCCGAGCAATCAACAACATCACAGTCAAGTACCGGCATCCAATACCACGACTGGATGACATGCTAGATGTGCTGAGTGGAGCCACAGTCTTCTCCAAGATAGACCTCAAAAGTGGATACCACCAGGTAAGAATGAAGGAAGGTGATGAATGGAAGACTGCTTTCAAGATAAAGCAAGGGCTCTACGAGTGGACAGTCATGCCATTTGGCTTGACTAATGCCCCAAGCACCTTCATGCGCCTTACGAANGCCCAAGATCAACCACAAAGATGCTATCTTTGTAGTGGTGGACAGATTCTCCAAGATGGCACACTTCATTCCATGTGCCAATGTCAATGATGCCACACAAACAGCTGAGCTGTTCTTCAGGGAGATTGTACGGCTTCATGGAGTGCCAAGGACCATCGTATCAGACAGGGACACCAAGTTCCTCAGCCATTTCTGGAGGACCCTTTGGAGGAAGCTAGGCATGAAGCTACTCTTCTCTACCACCTGCCATCCTCAAACCGATGGCCAAACTGAAGTTGTCAACAGGACACTATAAACTCTTCTCAGGACTACACTAGGGAAGAACCTCAAGACTTGGGTGGAGTGCCTGCCATTCATAGAGTTCGCATACAACCGAGCCGTGCACTCAGCAACCAAGAAGACCCCTTTTGAAGTAGTCTACGGCTTCAACCCCTTAACACCCCTGGAGCAAACGCCACTGCCACTAGCAGAGATGACCAACCTCAACGGAGCATCCAAATCGGAGTTCATCAAGAAGATACACCAGAAGGTAGCAGAAAATTTGGAGAAGAGGACCAGGCAATACGTGACCCACGCCAACAAAGGGACAAGGGAGATGAGTTTTCAACCTGGCGATTTTTGGGTGTGGCTACACCTTCGGCAGGAGAGGTTCCCCAACCTAAGAAGTTCCAAGCTGGCCCCAAGAGGAGATGGACCATTCAGAGTACTGGAAAGGATCAACAACAACGTCTACCAGATCGAGCTTCCAGGTGAGTTCAATGTGTCTAACACATTCAACGTAACTGATTTAGCTCCTTTCCTTGCAGATGAACCAGTTTTGAGGTCAAAACCTACTGAACGGGGAGGGGATTGATGAGGTCATCGGTACAACCCCTGGCCAACTTCCCGGCCCGGCCGGCCCAAGGAACACAAAGGCGGCCAAATATGCGCAAAAGGGTACATGGGTGTATCTTCATGAATCCAAGCTTAACCAAGAAGCGGCCAGCAAAGACCAAACCTGGCCTATAATCCTGACTCATAGAGGACACGCGGCGACATGGAGCTCACCCCAAACAAGGCCAGATCAAGTCATGCACCATACATCAAATTGGAGTTTTCAAAACTTGCCATATCTGGAACTTTCCTTATTGAAAGTCTCCAAACGTTTCTTTGGCAACCAGGAGACCTTTTGGTACTTCTAGGAGCTCCCTTAAGCACTTCTAGAAGCTCAAACATGCCTTGGACCAGGCGGGTCCATCCGTGCCTTCAAATGAACCGGTTGGAGCCGTTTATGGCAAGTAAGATGGCCAACTGGTTTAATCTCTTGCAAAACAAAACATGGCGTCCAGGAGATATTATTAAGGCCCTAAGGAAGCCCAAAATAAACCTACCATGCACCAGCCACCATAGGATCAGGCGAATCCCTTTCCTCCAAGACTTGCCATATATGGACCAAAGTGCACTTAATGTGTTCAGATTGCAATATCTCTATTCCTTGCAACTTGGAAACGTATTGAAGACTTTCCAAAGCATCCAGGATGTACCTAGACACATTACATTCTTCCCAAAGCACTCAAGATACAAGCATATACACTTTCCTTGTTGGCCAAACTAGACATTGATGGCCAACAACCATATATTTTAAATGTATGATTTCCTTTTCTCCTTTTTAGGTTTAGGACCAATGCTAGGAGCACTATATAAGCTCAGCACGACCTCATTGTAAAGATAGATCACCATTGAAATTAAATTTGAATACAAAGTATTTTCTTCAAAGCCTTGTCTTTGAGTCTTGTTCTTGATCTTTAGAAATAAAGTGTGTGATTCACTTCCTTTCTATTGAAGCCACGGCCAGGTTAGTTTGAGAGATTCAAACTCCCTTGGTTCACCTTTGATCGTGTGATTGGATCAAAACCGCCTTCTTTTAGTTCCCTTGCCCGCTTAAGCTAAGAGAGACTCTCGGTCTTGCGAGTCACAGCCGTACCGCTTGTGAGATTGATATTCAATCTTACATCATTTGGTATCAGAGCTAAAAGCTCCTATCTCAGGTTGTGTTAATCCAACCTTTATCCTTTATTTTTTATGCTTTTGTTTTGCATTTTTCTTATTTACATCTTATAAAAAAAACCAAATAAAAATATTTGTTCTTATTCTTCATTTGCATTGTTTCTTGTTGATTCTTGTTGTTTTTTTTGTTTGCTCTCATATAAATCTAAAACCAACTCAAGAAAATTGTATTTCATGTTTACTTAATTTCGTTCATCATAAGAAAAAAAAACCAAAAATATAACCATCACTCATTTTGTTATTTTCGAATTTAGTTACTAGTAAAGTTAAAAAAAACGATTCATTGAATATTGTTTTTCGTCCTAAATTAATTTAAAATATAAAAACCAAAAAAAATATTGTCCTTTAGTTTGCTTTAAAGTTAGTTTCCAAAAGAAACAAAAACAAAAACCTCAAAATATTTACTTGTATCGATTTTCCTTTTACTACTACTTATGTGTTAATATCATATATTCACTAGAGTGTAGTTTCCTTTTTTGTTGATTTGGGCCTGATATCTCTTTTTATTGTTGTGCAAGGTACAAAATTTAATGATGGAGCACTATGATGAAGAAGAAGACACCATGAGCATACCACAAACTGATTGTAGTCTACATACCGACTATGATCAATGCCTAAGCACCAGCGAGTGTGACTATGCAGAAGAGTCATGGAATCAAGACTATTTGGAGACTGATTTTAGGGAAGAATCAGATGGAGAAAACCTTGAACCAGAACCACTAGACTGTGACCAAGACTTGTCCGACGTAGATGATTCTAATGGATATGTGACATGGCATGAAAACTATTCAGAATATCATTTTGACAATGAAACTGAAGTTGAAGAACTCAAACCAGAGCCACCAGACTACTATTCCACTGACAGAAGCTGGCCAAAGAAAATTACACCTTGCCTAATCAGGTCAAAACCTACTGAAGGGGGAGGGGATGTGATACAAGCCTTGAATCAAGGCCGTAACACGCGTGGGCTGCTTGGAGAAGATTAGATGAGAAACTCGACCTTAGGCTTCTGGATAGGGGTTTTCTAGTGGGTATTGGATGGAGAGGTGAAGTGGACCACACGAAGGGTGATGAACCTCGTGGTAAATCACAACTTAGAAGCTAGGAGGGCTGGTCTTGACTAGGGTTCTAAGCGCACAAGTTTTAGAGAAAACTCGTAGGAAGAAAGTTCTATCTTTATTAATATCAAAAAGTTGTCAAACTACAATGGTGAAGGAGCCTTATTAATATGCTCGGCAGCCTTGACCTTCTATGGTCGACTCAAAGAAAAATGGAAAAGTTACAAAAGTGCACAAGGAAAATTACAAAAAGGAAATAACCGAAAAAGGACTACTACCTAAATTGTTGTTGACTCAAAAATGTAAAACTTCTAATTCCTACCCTGCAAAACAGAAAAGGCAAGTATATAAATGAAAACTTACCATTCTTACCTTTCGGCCAAGAAATGGAAGGTGGCCGACCTTGTGGCATGCACGCGCCTAGCTCCTAGTCTTCGACTTGGAGTAGGGTTATGAACCATTGGGCCCTGACCTCTTTTGCCACGAAAGCCTAAGTCTCTGGAGTCCTTTGCAATGTTGAGAAGCCTTTGGACTCTTCCTTGTACTCTTGGCCCAATGCTCCTTGTCGATCATCTTCTAGGAGCTTGTCTACCCACAAACCGAACTTGTGGAAGAGTGCCCTTGTTCTGCTCCTTGTCATGGATCCTGGTGGCACCACTG
>JAEVFF010000283.1:25011-55881 GCA_018901945.1 Pugionium dolabratum
CAAATGGCATGACTGTCCACTCGTAGAGCCCTTGCTTTGTCTTGAAAGCAGTCTTCCACTCATCACTTTCTTTCATTCTGACCTGGTGGTATCAACTCTTGAGGTCTATATTGGAGAAGACCATGGCTCCACTTAGCTCATCCAGCATGTCATACAGTCTGGGTATAGGGTACCGGTACTTGACTGTGATAGTGTTGATTTCTCGGCAGTTTACGCACATTCGCCAAGTGCCATCCTTCTTGGGGACTAGCAACACCGGTACGGCACATGGACTGAGGCTCTCTAGAACATAGCCTTTCTCCAGGAGCTCCTTAACCTACTTCTCAAGCTCTTTGGACTCCTCTGGGCTCATCTGGTAGGCTGGTCTATTGGGCAAGGCTGCTCCGGGCATGAGGTCGATCTCATGCTCTATGCCGCGTAAGGGAGGCAAGCCTGCTGGTATCTCCTCAGGGAATACATCATGGAACTTGTTGAGGAGGGCAGCTACTTCAGGAGGTAGCTCTACCTGTTCCTTTTCTACACTCAAAACTTCTTTGAAAACCATTAGCAACATTAAATCCTTTGAGGCTAAAGCTCTCCGGACATGACTCGGTTGAATGAGAAAATTAGACTTAATGAGTTTCTTTTCCTTACTCATTTGTTGTTGTGGCTCGTGTACCTGGGCAGGTGTGAGAGGGGCTAGGCTGACCTTTCTCTTATCGTGCACAAAATGTGTATAGGTTGGTCCGGCCATCATGCCTTGTGTCCTTGTCAAACTGCCATGGTCTTCCTAGCAGAAGATGACCAGCTTGCATGGGCACCACGTCACAAACTACCTGGTCCTGGTATCTGCCCACACTGAATGGCATGTTACTTGCTCATGGATCTTGAGCTCCACCTTGTCATCTAGCCATCTCAATGATATGGCCGGGGGTGATTTGTCTTCTATAGACCTAACTTATCAACCATATATGCACTAGCCACGTTAGTGCAAGAACACCATCTATGATGAGATTACATACCTTGCCCTTGATGGTGCACCGGCTGTGGAAGATGTTCTACCTTTGAATGGTCTCGGAGGGGTCTACCATTGCACTGAGGATGCATCTAGTGACCAGTACTTCCCCCACATCAGTGTACTCTATGTCTCCGTATTATGCTTCTGGTTCAAAGTCTTCTTCATCTTGAGACTCATATTCCCCAGCTTCCGTGATCAGCATGACCCGGTTGTTTGGGCACTCCCTTGAGATGTGACCACGACCCCTACACTTAAAGCAAGTGATATCACGTGATCTCTGAGGGTTAGAAGACTTACTAGGCTTTCTCTGGTCACGGGTTTGCTCGGGAGGCTTGCTCTTGAATCGTGATTCTATTTCTATGCTTTTGCCTTTGTCTACGGGCTTGATGCCCAAGGCGTCTTAGGTCTGTTACATAGGTCTTGGCTCTTACGCTTGATGTGCTGTTCAGCCTGGACAGAGATGTGGAACAAGTCCTTGAAATCACTGTAGATTTTTCTCTCCACTTTGCGGCTAATTATTGATTTTTTCTTTATTTTCTTGTTTTTTTTGATTTAACTTAAATAATAATGGAAAATATGCTTTAACAAAAAGGAAAAATGAAGTTGCAAGGAAAAGGATGAATCTAGACCCTAGTGACGCACATAGGAGGTAGATGCATTCGGTTTGATTTTTAGGTGTTATTTTTTTGATTTTTTTGAATGAAACTTAAACTAATGCACGAACTGGAAATAAGAATAAAGTAAAGGATAGAAACAACATGCTTTTAGGAGCTTAAGCTCTGATAAAAAAATGATACAAGCCTTGAATCAAGGCCGTAACACTCGCAGCTGCTTGGAGAAGATTAGGCAAGAAACTTGGCCTTGGCCTTAGGACTGGTTTGTTGTAGAAGGTCCGTGCATTTTCCTTCAACCACCAATTGTAGGCATCTCCAACGAGCATATCAACGGCATATGAAAGCTTCTCTTCTTTGGGGATGTTGTTTGAGCGCAGCCATTTTTTCATGTTGGTTTCCCATTGGAGGTATTCATCTGGGTCCTTGTTATATCCTGAAAAGGTTAGAGATTTGGAATAGTAAATATATACCTTACTAGTCCGATTCTTTGATCTAGTTGGAGTGGTGTAGGTTGGCACTCGGCTTGACAAAGCGAAGTGGCAAGGTGTGATTGTCTTTGGCCAGCTTCTATTAGTGGAATAGTAGTCTGGTGGCTCTGGTTCGAGCTCTTCAACTCCTGTTTCATTGTCAAAATCATATTCTGAATAGTCTTCATGCCATGTCTCATATCCATAGGAATCATCTACATCGGACAAGTCTTGGTGGCATTCATCACAATAATTTTCTTCAAAGAATTGGTAAGGACTTTCTTCCTCATAATACTCCATATTTTAAATTTGTACCTTGCAAAGGAAGAAGATAGATTTAAGTCGAAATACACAAATAAAAAAACCAGACTTGAGTGAATATTTGGTATTAACACACAAGTAGTATCAAAAGGAAATCAACACAAGAAAATATTTTTATGGTTTTTTTGTCACTTTTGGCAACTAACTTAAAAACAAATTAAAAGACAATATTTTTGTATTAAATTAGAATGAAAAATAATAAGAATATTATATAAATTTTTTCTTCTTTTTTTTTAAAAAAAAAACTTAACTAGCAACTAAATTGGAAAATAACAAAATGAACTGATGTTTATATTTTTGGGTTTTTTTTTCTCTTAATTGGACGAAATTAAGCAAACATGAAATGCAATTTTTTGATTTGGTTTTAGATTTAAATGAGAGGAGACAAAAAGAATCAACAAGAATCAACAAGAAATAATGCAAATGAAGAATAAGAACAAATATTTGTTTTTTTTTTTGGTTTTCAATAAGATGTAAATAACAAAATGCAAAATAAAATCATAAAAGATAAAAGATAAAGGTTGGATGAACACAACCTGGGATAGGAGCTTTTAGCTCTGATACCAAATGATGTAAGATTGAATATCAATATCACAAGCGGTACGGCCGTGACTCGCAAGACCGAGAATCTCTCTTGGCTTAAGCGGGCAAGGGAACTAAAAGGAGGGGGTTTTGATCGAGTCACACGATCAAAGGTGAACCAAGGGAGTTTGAATCTCTCAAACTAACCTGGCCGTGGCTTCAATAGAAAGGAAGTGAATCACACACTTTATTTCTAAAGATCAAGAACAAGACTCAAAGACAAGGCTTTGAAGAAAATACTTTGTATTCAAATTTAATTTCAATGGTGGTCTATCTTTACAATGAGGTCGTGCTGAGCTTATATAGTGCTCCTAGCAATGGTCCTAAACCTAAAAAGGAGAAAAGGAAATCATACATTTAAAATATATGGCTGTTGGCCATTAATGTCTAGTTTGGCCTACAAGGAAAGTGTATATGCTTGTATCTTGAGAGCTTTGGGATGAATGTAATGTGTCTATGTACATCCTGGATGCTTTGGAAAGTCTTCAATACATGTCCAAGTTGCAAGGAATAGAGATATTGCAATCTGAACACATTAAGTGCACTTCGGTCCATATATGGCAAGTCTTGGAGGAAAGGGATTCGCCTGATCCTCTGGTGGATGGTGCATGGTAGGTTTATTTTGGGCTTCCTTAGGGCCTTAATAACATCTCCTGGACGCCATGTTTTGGTTTGCAAGTGATTAAACCAGTTGGCCATCTCACTTGCCATAAACGGCTCCAATCGGTTCATTTGAAGGCATGGATGGACCCGCATGGTCCAAGGGGTGTTTGAGCCTCTAGAAGTGCTTAAGGGAACTCCTAGAAGTACCAAAAAGTCTCCTGGTCGCCAAAGAAACGTTTGGAGAGTTTCATATAAGGAAAGTTCCAAATATGTTAAGTTTCGAAAACTCCAATTTGATGTATGGTGCATGACTTGATCTGGCCTTTTTATGGGTGAGCTGCATGTCGCCGCGTGTCCTCCGTGAGTCAGGATTATAGGCCAGGTTTGGTCTTGGCTGGCAGCTTCTTGGTTAAGCTTGGATTCATGAAGATACACCCATGTATCCTTTTGCGCGTATTTGGCCGCCTTTGTGTTTCTTGGGCCGGCTGGTCCGGGCAGTTGGCCGGGGGTTGGGCCCACTTGTGTGCCTTGTCTCCCAGAGAGAAAGGGAATAGCCTTAGCTTAAAAGCATTCTCTAAGATACCATTGATCTTCACGGTTCCACAAAATCTGTCGAACTAGTCTAAGTGATCCAGCGGGTCTTCCATTAGTAAACCATGGAACTTGCTTCCGTGCACCATGATGATCAAGCTTGCCTTGATCTCAAAGTTGTTGTTCTCCACAGGGGGGGTGATGAGGACATCAGATCATCTGGCCAGCCAGAAGACCAAAATGGCCGACCAGAAGGCTTGCCCGATACAGCCGGGCCAAGCGTTGTACCGCCGGCCATATGATCAGCCGGGCCGGGCCAACCAACTTCTCCGGCGGAGAGGCCCAAACCTTTGACCCAACTGGAGGCAACGTGAACAACACCGCCGGCCCAAATAGTGATGCCGCCAGCTCACAAAATGATCTGGCCAGCTCCGATCTCAACTCGGCCAGCTCCACGCACAATCCAGTCAGCTCACGCGATTGCACCACCATTTCCACCTCTACACAAGGAGACTCGGATCAACTCAGCTACCAGCTTCAAGGCATGAACCTGGATGAAGTCTCTACACCAGTGGTGCCACCAGGAGACATGACAAGGAGCAGAACAAAGGCATTCTTCCATAAGTTCAGCTCGTGGGTAGACAAGCTCCTAGATGACAAACGATAAGGAGCATTGGGCCAAGAGTACAAGGAAGAATCCAAGGGCTTTTCAACATTGCAAATGACTCCAGAGACTTGGGCTCTCGTGGCAAAAGAGGTCAAGGCCCAACATTCTGTAACCCTACTCCAAGTTGAAGACTAGGAGCTAGGCACGTGGATGCCACTAGGTCGACCACCGTCCATTTCTTGGCCGAAAGGTAAGAAAGGTAAGTTTTCAATTATATACTTGCCTTTTCTGTTTTGCAGGATAGGAATTAGTAGTTTTCCATTTTTGAGTCAATAACAATTTAGGTAGTTGTCATTTTTCGGTTATTTCCTTTTTGTAATTTTCCTTATGCACTTTTGTAAGTTTTCCATTTTTATTTTGGGTCGACCCTAGAAGGTCAAGGCTGCCGAGCATATTAATAATGATCCTTCAGCATTTTAGTTCGAGAAATTTTGGTTATTAATAAAGATAGAACTTTTTTTTTCTACGAATTTTTCTCCTAAAACTCTATCGCTTAGAACCCTAGTCGAGACCAGCCCTCCTAGCTTCTAAGTTGTGATTTATCACGAGGTTCATCACCCCTCGTGTGGTTCACTTCACCTCTCAATCCAATACCCACCAGAATACCCCCATCCAGAAGCCTAAGGCCGAGTTTCTCGCCTAATATTCTCCAACCAGTCCGCAAGTGTTACGGCCTTGATTCAAGTCCTGTATCAGGGGGGGGGAGTCGAATCCCAGTCCCCTAGCTCCATAAACTGTTGGTTAATTAAAATTCCCGACCATTTGCTGAGGCCTTTGTGGGTGTATTGGGACTCTTGCTCTCCATGCATACTGATCAGCAACTCCAGATCCAGCAACTCCAGCTTGATTCTCAGCATCCTGTGGCATGTTCTGGTCATGATGTTCCATCTCTCTAAACCTCCTTTTCTGGTTCAAAATTTCTTTCTTGGCCCATGCTGCATCTCTTTCCAACTATTGTACGTCGATTTCACTTGGTTGTAAATCTAGTTGCCCTCCACTCCTCGTGTTAATACACCTGGAAAGCAAACAGATAATGGTAAAGATCATAAAACAAAAAAACAAAGACTAGTCTCTAAATGAATTAAAATTCTAATGGCTATTGCTAACTTTCCCAGAAATGGCGCCAAAAACTTTGATGGGGTTTTAAGTTTTAATACCCGAGTACAACTCAAAGTGCAGAGTAAATCGAGTAGTAGTTGGGTATCGAATCCTCAGGGAAGTAGTATAGCATATTAGGAATGAATGAAACACTTAAATATAGGTTGATACTAGTTGGTATCTTGGTTGCTTATCTAATTATATAATTGCAAAGAAAGTAAAGGCGAGTTAATACAATAAGCAAGAAATATCGAGAGTGGGCAAGACATTCAATTCGAGGCAATCTTCCTTTGATTAACGATTTTACAGGTTGGATTAGATAAATCCCTAAGACTTAGAACACTATATAGTGGAATGATCCAATCTCGTGGTAACAGCCCATTCACCAGCCTACAAACTACAAGTCTTTTGCATAGCAATCTATCTTCTAGTGATCATTGGGTTCGAGTCTAATCCTGTCTACCTATCACGTTAGACATCAACTCTCATTGGCTAAGATGAAACAAGTATGTTTAGGCCTACCTACACGTTCTGTCTACACTTCTCAGGAGCAGAACATCATTGATCTAAGCATTGATTAGCTCCCTAGCATTAAGCACACCTAAACATCAGGGATTTGTCATCTAACCTACCTAAACAACCCAAATTCAATATCAGATTCCCCTAATCTACCTTACCCACAATCCATAGAGAAAACTACTCAAACATATTCAACAAAACAGTAAACATGAAGAAGTAAAAGCAAAGAAACACAAGATAACAGATAAGGTAGAGTAATCGTTCACTAGAAACCAAGAGTGAAAGAACAAAGGTTGAAACCAATCTCTCCTCTCTCTAGAACATCCAAAGCACTAAACTAAAAGAAACTTGAATAAAACGTAGGCTAAAAGTGTTTTAAAAGGGTTTATATAGTATCCCTAACAATCAGGTTTAATCATTGGACAAACCGGTTAAGTAAAACAGGTTTAAGATAAGTTGGGCTCGGGTTGGCCCGAGATCGACCATGTGAGATGGCCACCAGTGGCTCGGGCTCTGCAGGGACTCGGTAGGTCTTGGGAAGTCTCGGCGGGATCAGTCTGAGCTTAGCAGGTCTGGGCAGGCTCTCGGTAGGTGATGAGGGCATCAGATCGTCTGGCCGGCCAGGGGACCAGAATGGCCGACCATAATGCCTGCCCGAGACAGCCGGGCCATTTGGCGCGTCTGCCGGCGCAAGCGGTACCGCCGGACCTACGACCAGCCGGGACGGACAGATCAACATTTCTGGCGGAGAGGCCCAAACCTCCGGCCCAACTGGCGGCAACGTGGATGACACCGCCGGCCCAATTGGTGATGCCGCCGGCTCCGGAATCAACCTGGCTGGCTCCAAAGACAATTCGGCCAGCTCCTCGCACAGTCCAGCCGATCCAGCCGATCCAGCCAATTGCACCACCATTTCCACATCAACACAAGGGGACTCCGATCCGCTAAGCTACCAGCTTCAAGGATGAACCTGGATGAAGTCTATACACCAGTGGTGCCACCAGGAGCAATGAAAGGAGCATAACAAGGGCACGCTTCCAAAAGTTCAGTTTGTGGGTAGACAAGCTCCTAGAAGATGATAAACAAGGAGCATTGGGCCAAGAGTACAAGGAAGAGTCCAAAGGCTTCTCAACATTACAAAGGAATCCAGAGACTTGGGCTTTAGTGTCAAAATTTGTCAAGGCCCAACGATTCATAACCCTACTCCAAGTCGAAGACAAGGAGCTAGGCGCGTGCATGCCACAAGGTCGGCCACCTTCCATTTCTTGACCGATAGGTAAGAATTGTAAGTTTTCAATTATACACTTGCCTTTTCTGTTTTGCAGGGTAAGAATTAGAAGTTTTACATTTTTGAGTCAAGAACAATTTAGGTAGAAGTCCTTTTTTGGTTATTGCCTTTTTGTAATTTTTCCTTTTGCACTTTTGTAAGTTTTCCATTTTTCTTTCTTTGAGTCGACCCTAGAAGGTCAAGCTGCCGAGCATATTAATAAGGCTCTTTCAGCATTGTAGTTCGACAACCTTTTTGATATTAATAAAGATAGAACTTTCTTCCTACGAGTTTTCTTTCAAAGAAACGTGTGCGCTTAGAACCCTAGTCGAGACCAACTCTCCTAGCTTCTAAGTTGTGATTTATCATGAGGTTCATCACCCCTCGTGTGGTTCACTTCACCTATCCATCCATTACTCACCAGAAAACCCCTATCCAAAGGCCTAAGGTCGAGTTTCTCACCTAATCTTCTCCAAGCAGCCCACGCGTGTTATGGCCTTGATTCAAGGCTTGTATCATTTTGGTATCAGAGCTTAAGCTAATAAAACCAGGTTGTTTCTATCCTTTAATTTACTCTTAATTCCAATTCGTGCATTAGTTTAAGTTTCATTCAAAAAAATCAAAAAAATAACATCTGAAATTCAAATCGAGTGCATCTAGCTCCTAAGTGCATCACTAGGGTCTAGAATCATTCTT
Organism: Pugionium dolabratum; assembly: GCA_018901945.1. Lineage (NCBI taxonomy): Eukaryota > Viridiplantae > Streptophyta > Magnoliopsida > Brassicales > Brassicaceae > Pugionium > Pugionium dolabratum. The sequence goes on from JAEVFF010000283.1 coordinate 33,374, forward strand.
TTCATTGCAACTTCGTTTTCCTTTTGTTAAAAGCATATTTTACATTCTTAATTAAGTTAAATAAAAAAGAAAGAAAATCAAGAAAATTTGACCCAAAAAAGATCTAGGAGATTTGCATTAATTACTAGGATTTGCAACATTAATTGTAGAATCTTTCCTTTTTTCAAGTTTTCCTTTTTTCAAAATTTTCCTATTTTATTTGCATCTTTTCTGCTATAAAAGAAAACTCTCCTAAAGGATTCTTATAAGCAAATTAACTTGTTTTTCTTCTTGTAGCACACGATGGCTGAAGGAAATCAAGATGCAACCGAAGACATGATGGCCATGTTCACCACCCTACAAACACAACTCGCATCAATTGGCGAGAGGTTGGAGTGCGTGGAGAGGCCGGTGAGATTCCCAGATGATGAGGACATCAGGTCGTACATCCAGCCAGGAGACCAGACTGGCCGACCAGGAAGCTTGCCCGAGACAGCCGGACCATCTGGCACGCCTGCCGGACAAGGCAGTACCGCCGGACCCTCGACCTATAGGACCAGACCGGTCAGCATCGCCGGCGGAGAGGCCCAAGCTTCTGGCACACTTGGTGGGGACGTGGATGACACCGCTGGTCCCTCTGGTGATGCCGCCAACTCCGGGATCAACTTGGCCGGTCCTGAAGGCATCCCGGCCAGTACCGCGCACAATCCACCCGGTACAGCCGATCCAGCCGAGTACACGCGCATTTCCACTTCTACACAAGAAGACTCGGACCAAATGAGCTACCAGCTCCAGGACATGCACCTAGAGGAAGTATCTACACCAGTGGTACCTCAAGGAGCAATGACAAGAAGCAGATCAAGGGCACTCTTCCACAAATTCAGCTTATGGGTCGACAAGCTCCTAGAGGAAGATCGACTAAGGACAATGGGCCAAAAATGCAAGGAAGAGTCCAATGGCTTCTCAACAACACAAGGGACATCAGAGACTTGGGCTTTAGTGGCAAGAGAGGTCAGGGCCCAAAGATTCTTAACCCTACTCCAAGTCGAAGACTAGGAGCAAGGCGCGTGCATGCCACAAGGACGGCCACCTTCCATTTCTTGGCCATGAGGTAAGTTAAGGTAAGTTTTCAATAAGAATATTTGCCTCTTTCTGTTTTGCAGGGTAGGATCTAGTTATTTACATTTATTGAGTCAAGAACATTTTAGGAATAGGTCCTTTTTCGATTATACACTTTTGTATCTTTTCCTTTGTGCACTTTTGTAAGTTTTCCTTTTCTTTATTTGGGTCGACCCTAGAAGGTCAAGCTGTCGAGCATATTAATAAGGCTCCTTCCAGCATTGTAGTTCGACAACCTTTTTGATAATTAATAAAGATCGAATTTTCTTTCAACAAGTTATTCTCTCAAGAGACTTGTGCGCTTAGAACCTAGTTGAGACCAGCCCTCCTAGCTCTAAGTTTGTGATTTATCACGAGGTTCATCACCCCTCGTGTGGTTCACTTCACCCTTCCATCTTTTACCAACCAGAAAACCCCCATCCAGAAGCCTAAGGTTGAGTTTCTCACCTAATCTTCTACAAACAGCCCACGCGCATACATCCTTGAATCAAGGCTTGTATCATTTTGGTATCAGAGCTTAAAGCTCCTAAACCAGGTTGTTTCTATCCTTTAGCTTGTTTTGTTTTTAGTTCTTGCATTAGTTTAAGTCGCATTCAAGAAAAATCAAAAAAATAACATCAAACTCCAAACCGAGTGCATCTAGCCTTCTACGTGTATCACTAGGGTTTAGATTCACTTTTGCATTGCCATTCACGTTTTCCTTTTTGTTTAAATCATATTTCCTTTATTTTTAAGTTAAATTAAAAAGAAAAGAAAAAGAAAATAGAAAGAATACTAAAAGAATTCGAATTGGACAGCTAGCACAAGTTGTCAAGAAAGTTTCCTTTTTCTCAAATCTTCATATCTTTGAATTTCCAATTCTCAGATTTTTTCCTTTTTGCAAAATTTTCGAATCCTTATAAAAAGAAAACCCTCCTAATAATTTAGGAGCATCCTAACTTGTCTTCTTTCTTTGTAGCACACAATGGCAGAAGAAAATAGAGAAGCAACCGAAGCCATGATGGCCATGTTCACCACACTCCAAACACAACTCGCATCCATAGGCGAGAGGTTGGAGCGCGTGGAAAGACCGGTGAGATTCCAGGCCATAAGGCACGTGAGAGCTGAGCAAGACCGTCCTGAGGGTCCTGAGCACCTTAGGACACGGCACGAACAGGAGGAACCCCAACCAGATGGAGATGAGGACACACAACCTCATAACTATCACCATAGGCCGAGAGGACCTCCACGGCAACCAGAGGCAGAAGATGATGGCTTTGAGCCATATGGTCTTCACCAGAGACCAAGAATGCCTCCTAGACATCATGAGGATGGAGATGAACACACCTACAACCGGGTAAATCATCCTGATGTTAAGCTAACTCCTCCTAGTTTTGTAGGAAAAGTAGACCCCGAGGCTTACCTAGATTGAGAAAGAAGAATGGATCATATCTTTGATCATTACAAGCAACCAGGACTTAGGAGAGTCTCAATGGCAGTAGCACAACTCACGTACAATGCCCTCATCTGGTGGGATCGTGAAGTATCTGACAGAAGGAGGAAGAGAATGAGGCCCATAGACTCATGGGTCGACAGGAAAGACCTCATGCGACAAAGGTTTGTTCCACCCTACTTTCATAGAGACTTGCAACGTCGTTTTCGTACTCTTAAGCAGGATACTAGATCAGTAGAGGAGTACTATGAAGAGTTCGAGAAGCTAAGGAACAGATTGGAGCTCAATGATGATGAAGAAGCATTGATGGCACAATTCTTGGATGGACTCCAAGAAAGAATCAGCCGCAAGGTGGAAAGGCAAATCTACAATGACTTCAAAGACTTGTTCCACCTATCTGTCCAGGCTGAGCAGCACATCAAACGTAAGAGCCAAGACATCCGCAGCAAGCCTAAGACACCTTGGGCACCAAGCAACATGCCCAAGCCCGTAGACAAAGGCAAGAGCATAGAGATCGAGTCAAGGTTCAAGAGCAAGCCTCCTGAACCCACCCGTGACCAGAGAGAGCCTGGTAAGTCTTCTAACCCTCAAAGATCACGTGACATCACTTGTTTCAAGTGTAGGGGTCGTGGACACATCTCAAGGGAGTGCCCAAACAACCGGGTCATGTTGATTACGGAGGCTGGAGAATATGAGTCCCAAGATGAAGAGGACTATGAACCAGAAGAGGAATATGGTGACATTGAGTACCCTGATGTGGGGGAAGTGCTGGTCACTAGACACATCCTCAGTGCAATGGTGGATCCTTCAGAGACCATCCAAAGGGAGAACATCTTCCACAGCCGTTGCACCATCAAGGGCAAGGTATGTAACCTCATCATAGATGGTGGTTCTTGCACTAACGTTGCTAGTGCATATATGGTTGATAAGCTAGGTCTAGAGAAGACAAGGCATCCTCGACCATATAGACTGAGATGGCTAGATGACAAAGTGGAATTCAAGATCCATGAGCAAGTCACTGCGCCATTCAGTGTGGACAAGTACCAGGACCAAGTCGTGTGCGACGTGGTGCCCATGCAAGTTGGCCATCTTCTGCTAGGAAGACCATGGCAGTTTGACAAAGAGACCAGGCATGATGGCCGAACCAATCTCTACACTTTTGTGCATGACAAAAGAAAGGTCAGCTTGGCTCCTCTTACACCTGCCCAGGTACATGAGCTACAACTCCAAAGGTACAGAGCAACCAGCATTGCCGGCGGAGAGGCCCAAGCTTCCGGCACACTTGGTGGCGACGTGGATGACACCGCCGGTCCCTCTGGTGGTGCCACCAACTCCGGGATCAACTTGGCCGATCCTGAAGGCATTCCGGCCAGTACCTCGCACAATCCAGCTGGTACAGCCGATCCAGCCGAGTGCATGCGCATTTCCACTTCTACACAAGAGGACTCGGACCAAATGAGCTACCAGCTCCAGGACATGCACCTAGAGAAAGTATCTACACCACTGGTACCTCAAGGAGCAATGACAAGAAGCAGATCAAGGGCACTCTTCCACAAATTCAGCTTATGGGTCGACAAGCTCCTAGAGGAAGATTGACTAAGGAAAATGGGCCAAAAATGCAAGGAAGAGTCCAATGGTTTCTCAACAACACAAGGGACATCAGAGACTTGGGCTTTAGTGGCAAGAGAGGTCAGGGCCCAAAGATTCTTAACCCTACTCCAAGTCGAAGACTAGAAGCAAGGCGCGTGCATGCCACAAGGACGGCCACCTTCCATTTCTTGGCCATGAGGTAAGTTAAGGTAAGTTTCAATTTGAATATATGCCTCTTTCTGTTTTGCAGGGTAGGATCTAGAATATTTACTTTTATTGAGTTAAAGACATTTTAGGAATATGTCCTTTTTCGATTATACACTTTTGTATCTTTTCCTTTTGTGCACTTTTGTAAGTTTTTTTTTTCTTATTTGGGTCGACCCTAGAAGGTCAAGCTGTCGAGCATATTAATAAGGTTCCTTCGAGCATTGTAGTTCAACAACCTTTTTGATATTAATAAAGATCGAATTTTCTTTCAACAAGTTATTCTCTCAAGAGACTTGTGCCCGTAGAACCTAGTTGAGACCAGCCCTCCTAGCTCTAAGTTTGTGATTTATCACGAGGTTCAACACCCCTCGTGTGGTTCACTTCACCCTTCCTTCTTTTACCAACCAGAAAACCCCCATCCAGAAGTCTAAGGTTGAGTTTCTCACCTAATCTTCTACAAGTAGCCCACGCGCATCCAAGCCTTGAATCGAGACTTGTATCACCTCCGTTTGCCCATCCGTTTGAGGATGAAAACCGGTGCTGTACTTAAATCGTGTACCGGACTGTTTGAAAGCCTCCCTCCAAAAACTGATTAAAAATGTATGATCCTTGTCCGACAAAATAGCTGAAGGGAACCTGATGAGGACATCAGGTCGTATGTCCGGCCAGGAGACCAGAATGGCCGACCAGGAAGCTTGCCCGAGATAGCTGGGCCATTTGGCATGTCTGCCGGTACAAGCGGTACCGCCGGAACCTCGACCAACAGGACCGGACCGATCAGCATTGCCGGCGGGGAGGCCCAAACCTCCGGCACAATTGGTGGAGATGTGGATGACACCGCCGGTCCCATTGGTGATGCCGCCGACTCCGGAATCAACTTGGTTGGACCAGAAGACATTCCGGCCAGTACCTCGCACAGTCCAGCCGGTACAGCCGATCCAGCCGAGTACACGAGCATTTCAACTTATACACAAGGAGACTCGGACCAGATAAGCTACCAGATTCAAGACATGCATCTAGAGGAAGTCTCTACACCAGTAGTGCCACCAAGAGCAATGACAAGGAGCAGATCAAGAGCAATCTTCCACAAGTTCAGCTTATGGGTCGACAAGCTCCTAGAGGAAGATCGACTAAGGACAATGGGCCAGAAGTGAAAGAAGAGTCCAAAGGCTTCTCAACAATGCAAGGGACTTCAGAGACTTGGGCTTTAGTGGCAAGAGAGGTCAGTGCCCAAAGATTCCTAACCCTACTCCAAGTCGAAGACTAGGAACAAGGCGCGTGCATGCCACAAGGACGGCCACCTTCCATTTCTTGGCCGTGAGGTAAGAAAGGTAAGTTTTCAATTCGAATATATGCCTCTTTCTGTTTTTCAGGGTAGGATCTAGATTGTTTACATTTTTGAGTCAAAGACATTTTAGGAATAGGTCCTTTTTCAGTTATGCACTTTTGTATATTTTCCATTTGTGCACTTTTGTAAACTTTCCTTTTCTTTCTTTGAGTCGACCCTAGAAGGTCAAGCTGTCGAGCATATTAATAAGGCTCCTTCCAGCATTGTATTTCAACAATCTTTTTGATAATTAATAACGTGCGAATTTTCTTCTACAAGTTTTTTCTCTCAAAGAGACTTGTGCGCTTAGAACCTAGTTGAGACCAGCCCTCCTAACTCTAAGTTTGTGATTTATCACGATGTTCATCACCCCTTGTGTGGTTCACTTCACCCTTCCATCGAATACCAACCCAAAAACCCCTACCCAAGAAGTCTAAGGTCGAGTTTCTCACCTAACCTTCTCCAAACAGCCCACACGCATATAAGCCTTGAATCGAGGCTTGTATCATTTTTGGTATCAGAGCTTAAAGCTCTTAAACCAGGTTGTTTCTATCCTTTAACTTTTTTTTGTTTCTAGTTCTTGCATTAGTTTAAGTTTCATTCAAGAAAAATAAAAAAATAACATCAAACTCCAAACCGAGTGCATCTAGCTTCTACGTGTATCACTAGGGTTTAGATTCACTTTTGCATTGCCATTCACGTTTTTTTTTTGTTTAAATCATATTTCCATTATTTTTAAGTTAAATTAAAAAGAAAAGAAAAAGAAAATAAGAAAAATACCAAAAAGATTCGAATTGGACAGCTAGCAATAGTTGTCAAAAAAGTTTCCATTTTTTCTCAAATCTCCATATTTTCGGATTTTTTCATTTCCCAGTTTTTCCTTTTTACATATTTTTCGAATTCTCTATATAAGGAACCCTCCTAATGAATTCTAGGAGCAGAGTAACTTGATTTCTTTCTTGTAGTACGCAATGGGAGAAGAAAATAGAGATGCAGCCGAGGCCATGATGGCCATGTTCACCACACTCCAAACGCAACTTGCATCAATCGGCGAGAGGTTGGAGCGCGTGGAGAGACCGGTGAGATTCCAGGCTATAAGACACGTGAGGGCTGAGCAAGGCCGTGCTGAGGGTCCTGAGCACCTTAGGACACGACACAAACAGGAGGAACCCCAGCCAGAAGGAGATGAGGACGTGCAGCCTCATGACTATCACCCTAGGCCGAGAGGACCTCCACGGCAACCAGAGGCAGAAGATGATGGCTTCAAGCCATATGGTCTTCACCAGAGACCAAGGATGCCTCCTAGACATCATGAGGATGGAGATGAACACGCCTACAACCGGGTAACTCATCCTGATGTTAAGCTAACTCCTCCAAGGTTTGCAGGAAAAGTAGACCCCGAGGCTTACCTAGATTGGGAGAGAAGAATGGATCATATCTTTGATCATTACAACCAACCAGGGCCTAGGAGAGTCTCAAAGGCAGTAGCACAACTCACGGACAATGCCCTCATCTGGTGGGATCGTGAGGTATCTGACAGAAGGAGAAAAAGAATGAGGCCCATAGACTCATGGGTCGACATGAAAGATATCATGCGACAAAGGTTTGTTCCACCTTACTTTCATAGGGACTTGCAACGTCGTTTTCGTACTCTTAAACAGGGTACCAGATCAGTAGAGGAGTACTATGAAGAGTTCGAGAAGCTAAGGAACAGGCTGGAGCTCAATGATGATGAAGAAGCGTTGATGGCACAATTCTTGGATGGACTCCAAGAAAGAATCAGCTGCAAGGTGGAAAGGCAAATCTACAATGACTTCAAAGACTTGTTCCACCTATCTGTCCAGGCTGAGTAGCACATCAAACGTAAGAGCCAAGACATCCGCAGCAAGCCTAAGACGCCTTGGGCACCAAGCAACATTCCCAAGCCCGTAGACAAAGGCAAGAGCATAGATATCGAGTCAAGGTTCAAGAGCAAGCCTCCTGAACCCACCCGTGACCAGAGAGAGCCTGGTAAGTCTTCTAACCCTCAAAGATTACGTGACATCACTTGTTTCAAGTGTATGGGTCGTGGACACATCTCAAGGGAGTGCCCAAACAACCGGGTCATGTTGATTACGGAGGCTGGAGAATATGAGTCCCAAGATGAAGAGGACTATGAACCAGAAGAGGAGTATGGTGACATTGAGTATCCTGATGTGGGGGAAGTGCTGGTCACTAGACGCATCCTCAGTGCAATGGTGGATCCTTCAGAGACCATCCAAAGGGAGAACATCTTCCACAACCGTTGCACCATCAAGGGCAAGGTATGCAACCTCATAATAGATGGTGGTTCTTGCACTAACGTTGCTAGTGCATACATGGTTTATAAGCTAGGTCTAGAGAAGACAAGGCACCCTCGACCATATAGAATGAGATGGCTCGATGACAAAGTGGAGCTCAAGATCCATGAACAAGTCAGTGTGCCATTCAGTGTGGGCAAGTACCAAGACCAAGTCGTGTGCGACGTGGTGCCCATGCAAGCTGGCTATCTTCTGCTAGGAAGGCCATGGCAGTTTGACAAAGAGACCACGCATGATGGCCGAACCAATCTCTATACTTTTGTGCATGACAAAAGAAAGGTCAGCCTAGCTCCTCTCACACCTGCCCAGGTACATGAGCTTCAACAGCAAATGACTAAGGAAAAGAAGCTCATTAAATCTAATTTTCTTCTTCAATCGAGTCATGTCCGGAGAGCTTTAGCCTCGAAGGATCTAATGCTACTAATGGTTTTCAAAGAAGTGTTGAATGTAGAAAAAGAGCAGGTAGAGCTATCTCCTGAAGTAGCAACTCTCCTCAACAAGTTCCAGGATGTGTTCCCAGAGGAGATACCAGTAGGCTTGCCTCCTTTACGTGGCATAGAACACCAGATCAACCTAGTGCCCAGAGCAGCCCTGCCCAACCGGCCAGCCTACCAGATGAGTCCAGAGAAGTCTAAGGAGCTTCAGAAGCAAGTCAAGGAGCTCCTGGAGAAAGACTATGTTCGAGAGAGCCTCAGTTCATGTGCCGTACCAGTGCTACTAGTGCCCAAGAAGGATGGGACTTGGCGAATGTGCGTGGACTGCCGAGCAATCAACAACATCACAGTCAAGTACCGGCATCCGATACCACGACTGGATGACATGCTAGATGAGCTGAGGGGAGCCATGGTCTTCTCCAAGGTAGACCTCAAGAGTGGGTACCACCAGGCCAGGATGAAGGAAGCTGATGAATGGAAGACTGCTTTCAAGACAAAGCAAGGGCTCTACGAGTGGACAGTCATGCCATTCGGCTTGACTAATGCCCCTAGCACCTTCATGCGCCTTATGAACCAAGTTCTTAGGACGTACATCAGTAAGTTCGTTGTAGTTTATTTCGACGACATTTTAGTTTATAGTAAGTGTTTAAGAGATCACCTCACACATCTTGAATTGGTGCTTAAAACCCTTTGACAAGAAGAGCTTTATGCCAATCTCAAGAAGTGCATCTTTTGTACTGATAAACTCGTCTTCTTAGGTTTTGTTGTAAGTTCACAGGACCTACAAGTTGATGAGGAGAAGATCCGAGCCATACAAGAGTGGCCAACACCGAGCAACATTAGCCAAGTGAGGAGTTTTCACGGACTGGCCAGCTTCTACCGAAGGTTCGTGCCCAACTTCAGCAGTATTGCCTCACCATTGATGGCAGTAGTGAAGAAGAACGTGGGATTCAGCTGGGGAGAAGCTCAGGAGAAGGCGTCCAGGCCTTGAAGGACAACCTCACACATGCACCAGTGGTAGTCTTCACTACAAGAAAACAGCCGTTTTGCGACCACGGAAGTGGTCGCAAAGTAGTCGCAAAACTGTATTTTGCGACCTCGTGTTGTGGTCGCAAAATACTAGTCGCAAAAAAAATTAGTCGCAAATCAGTCGCACATTTGCGACTGATTTGCGACCACGGGCATAGTGGTTATTTTGCGACTAATTTGCGACCACAACCGTGGTCGCTATTTTTGCGACTAATTTGCCAATGAATTTCCGTAACAAATTTTGCTACTGTTTTGCGACTACGGTTGTGGTTGCTAAATTTGTAGTAGCAAAACAGTTGCAATTTTTTGTGACTGATTTGCGACTACGGTAGAACCGCAGTTGCAAATCAGTCACTGTTTTCTGTGACTGTTTTGCGACCGCAGGTGAACCGTAGTCGTAAATCAGTCACAAAAATTTGTGACTGTTTTGCGACTAGAGGAGAAACGCAGTCGCAAATCAGTCACAAAAATTTGTGACTGTTTTGCGACTACAGGAGAACCGCAGTCGCAAATCAGTCACAAAAATTTGTGACTGATTTGCGACACATATAGCTCGCAGTCGCAAATCAGTTGCAATATTTTGTGACTGATTTGCGACCACATGTATGAAGGAGTCGCAATATTTTGTGACTGATTTGCGACCACATGTATGAAGGAGTCGCAAATCGGTGGGAAAAATTGCGACTGATTTAGGACTAATTTGCGACTACACCGTAATTAGATTTAAAAAAAAGTATATTTTTTATAATAATTTAAAATAAATATATATTTTTTTATTATTGAAATAATTTTGTATATTAGTGAAATATAATATTAATATTTTTTAAATTATTTTAAAAATTTTAAAATAATATTTAAAAATTTAAATTTCAATAATAATTTTGAAAATTAATTTCAATAATAAAATTAATTATTTGAAATTCGAAATATTAATAAAATAATTTAGATTAATTATTAATATAATTGGTTTAAAATATTATTTTAATATTTATTATAATATTTATTAATTTTTATTAATGAATTAAAAATATTATTATATTAAATGAAAAATATGTAAACTAAATATTGAATAAAAATATACAAATTTAAAATTATAACATTTATTACTCAAAATTTTTAAATACATAAAAAAAAATCTAATTGTCCGGTGGCGGAAATTGGAAATCTGATGGCGAAAATGGGGTGGTTGGCAGAACCGTCGATGGTTCCCCTGTGCAATCGTTATCCCGCATAAAGGAGGCGAATGCGGGATCCGTCCGTTGGATATATCCGAGGAGCATCTCCAATCTCGAGATCTTCTTCTGGTTTTCTCTGTTGAGCTCTTCAATCTTCTCACATTTTTCCATCATCTGCGCGTTTTGTGCTTTAATCAACGCGTTTTGTTCTTGAAGCATAACGTACTCGGGTGAATGGGTTTGTACCCCACTACTTCTACCCGTAGACTGTACGCGGCTGAGGCTACCGAGTCCATAAAGACGGCCTCGTTCATCAGCAACAGATGACTAGAAAATTACAAAAACGTAAATTAAATAATAAATTTAATTATTATTTAATTAGAAAAATATGTTAAAAAAAAAAGTTTAAAATTTTTTTTTTACCTGTAAGAAGATCTCATTCTTCTGTGCTTGAGTCAGCTCAATTGGACGGGAGGTTCCATCGGATGTTTCTGTTGGATCGACCTCCCCGATCGCCATCTTCTCTTGGATGTTTCGTTCGTATGCTTCACAGATTTGTTTTGCTTTCAAATCTACATACGAACCATCCGGTCTTGTGTGAGTCTTTATAAAGACCTCACCTATTGAGACTGGTCATCCCAAATTATGTTCCTTCACAGATATTAAAATATTATTTAATTGTGAGAAAAAATATTAATTAAAAAATAAAAATTTTTACTTACCATTTCCTACTGGACCTGAATGTAGGATTTCTGGCCCGATAAATATTTATGTGGGCCAAGACCGTCCCGAGCGGAGTTGCGGTTATGAGAGGATTTCGTACTCCTCTCGGTAGATGTTTCGGTTGCCCAATATGCTGTCATAATATTATACAAACTTGGGGAAATCCATCTGGGATGTTTTCCGGTTGTATGAACCGTGCTCACCATCCCTTTCATCCGTCTTACGCAGACGGCCTCGAACTCTTTTCGTACCACCGGGGTGATCAGAGGATCCCAGGTGTACGATTGCTTGAAATTGAATTAAAAAATATTAGTATATATTTTTTATATTTTATAAAATATTTACACAATTTAAAAAACAATACTTACCGCAAATTCTATGAAATATTTCTCCTGCCTCTCAAGAGGTACGACGGTCCAACTGTAGTACGGACCGTCAAATTTATTTTTCAAAATTTTTGCGATTTGACGAGTAATAGCCCCGTTATCACGGTCAAACCTAATATTTATTAAAAAATTTAAATTTATATTAATATAATTTCAATTTTAATAAATATTTATTAAAAAAATTTGCTATTTATAAAAAATGCTTACCACATTGTATTAGGAGCCGCTTCTGGAGAAAGCACAGTCAAATACTGTTCGCGGCCCGGAGTTTGTAACAAACTATCAAGAGTGATAGTTTGTTCATCCGTTCCCGTTTCGCAATCGGAAATTTGTTCCTCCTCATGTTCATCCGATTCCTGAAACCGTGGAGGTGTTTGGGTTTCAGGAACGGAGTGAGGAACAAAATTGTATTGGGGAGGGAGGCGCGATGCCGCTCTATTAGCGGATGGTGAAGGGTTCGAGGAGGCCGAAGAGGTTCCTCGGCCGGAAGACGATCCGAATGATCGTCTTCCACGACCTCTCAACGACCTACCACTACTTGCCATTTATAGAAATAGTGTTTTTTTAAAGTGTTTAAGAAGTGTTTTTGAGAGAGTTTTGTAAAGTAGTTTTGAGAGATTTGTGAAAAATGAGGGAAAACCATCGGGTATTTATAGATTTTTTTGCGACCACGGATGTGGTCGCAAATCAGTCGCAAAATACCTGTGGTCGCAAATCAGTTGCAACTTTGCGACTGATTTGCGACTACCAATTAATTTGGTGGGAACCAAAAACATTCAAACTTCCTCCAAATTAATTAGTAGTCACAAATCAGTCGCAAATTTGCGACTGATTTGCGACGACAGGTACATTTATCGAAACTGTAATTATGGTCGCAAATCAGTCGCAAATTTGCGACTGATTTGCGACTACCAATTAATTTGGAGGGAGTTTGAACGTTTTCGGTTTTTTCAACCTCCCTCCAAATTAACTGGTAGTCGCAAATCAGTCGCATCTTTGCGACTGATTTGCGACCACAATTACATTTATCGAAACTGTAAATGTGGTCGCAAATCAGTCGCAAATATGCGACTGATTTGCGACTACCAGTTAATTTAGTGGGAGTTTGAACGTTTTCGCTATTGTCAAAGTCCCACCAAATTAATTGGTGGTCGCAAATCAATCGCACATTTGCGACTGATTTGCGACCACATGTAATTTATTGCTTGTAGTCGCAAATCAATCGCTAATTTGCGACTCATATGCGACTACATCAAAGTTTTGTGACTGAACTGCGACCACATTGCCAAAGCAGTTGCAAAGTGGTGGCAAATCAGTCACAAATAATACCCTAAACCCTAAATTTTGAGATTTTGAGGAATGCATATAACTATATAAGATTGAGTAATTCATTATAAGTTATAAAAATTTCAATTGATATGAAAACAATAACATTTCCCAAATTTTCAAATAACTTACCTAAAATCCTTAACAAATTTACTTAACCTTATACTTCTTATATACATTCCAAATGTTATGTAAATATGAAATCATTACAAATATGAATTTCAATATATGTTATCACTTGTAATGGTTAGTAGTCTTATAGAATAGAAATACAAGTTTTAAATGTGGAAAATACTTAGGGAAAATGTAAATTTACCATCTGTGGTCGCAAATGAGTCACAAATTTGCGACTGCACAGCAAATTTTTAGAATTTAGTCGCAAATTAGTCGCAAATTTGCGACTAATTTGCGACTATATCAAATTTTTGCGACTGAAATGCGACCACATTGCCAATGCAGTTGCAAAGTGGTGGCAAATCAGTCACAAATAATACCCTAAACCCTAAATTTTGAGATTTTGAGAAATGCATATAATTATATAAGATTGATTAATTGATTATAAGTTATAAAAATTTCAATTACTATGAAAACAATAACATTTCCCAAATTTTCAAATAACTTACCTAAAATCCTTAACAAATTTACTTAACCTTATACTTCTTATATACATTTCAAATGTTATCTAAATATTAAATCATTACAAATATGGTTTTCAATATATGTTATCACTTCTAATGGTTAGTAGTCTTATAGAATAGAAATACAAGTTTTAAATGTGGAAAATACTTAGGAGAAATGTAAATTTACCATCTGTGGTCGCAAATCAGTCGCAACTTTGCGACTGATTTGCGACTGCACATCAATTTTTTAGAATGTGGTCATAAATCACTCGCGAATTAGCGACTGATTTGCGATTACATCAAATTTTTGTGACTGAAATGCGACTACATTGCCAATGCAGTTGCAAAGTGGTGGCAAATCAGTCTCAATTACTTAAAAAATCTATATTTATATGGATATTGGTAATACATTAAATTATATGAAAATCATATGTACAAAATACATAGCATAACTATATTTATTACATTTCTTCGTTCTCGTCATCATCTGAAGATGAAATATTACATTGAAATTCATCTTCTAGTTCCGCATCTCCGACATCGAAATCAATTTCTTCAGTATGGTTAACTGTATCGACCAACCGATCTACCTCTATCTCTTGAACATGCATTACGTCTTCATCATTTTCTTGTTGCAAAAGGCCAATCTCGTCTTTGTTTTTGTATTTCCCCAAAATGTTAGATCTTGGATTAACTTTCAAAACATTGAGCCATGTTTGTTTTGATGATGATTTCGTGTGTGGATAGGGAATATAACAAACTTGATCTGCTTGAGATGCTGATACATCGTACGTATTGAAATATAAATTAGTTATAAATTTGTAAGAAAAAATATATAGTAAATTATTACCAAAATACGTACGTACCGAGAATAAATGGTTCGTATTTGTAGTATTTCCCCGATGATAAGACATCAACGACACCATTTTCCGACTTCCGAGTACCTCTCAAGGGTGTAGGATCGTACCATTCACATTTAAAAAGCGTGATCTTCAAATTTAGGAGTCCGACATACTCAAGTTGAATGATATCTGTTAAAATACCGTAGAAATCAGCTTCATCAGATGCATCTGAGTAATTGTCCCCCTTCACACAAATATACGCTAATAATTGTTTTGTTCTAAATGAGTAGGTATATAAAAAAGCAAGCATGGGCTTGCATCTTGCATCTGCAATGTAACATACAAACAATATTAAAGAAAAAACACTTGGGATACCTTGTATCAAGGGTAACAAGAACGTATAGTTTGCTTGAATTTTACTCGCATTTCAATTAAATAAAGGAAATTGATATTGCATGTGCGGGTTATTTGTTGGATAGTGGGCACGGTCTCATTTTAACGGCTTGCAATATAATATAATGACAAGAAACGTGGCATAATTATTGAATGTAGTTCTGAGTAAAACACGTGATTTTTCGATTATATCTCTAATCGAGTATATAAGATCAACGCTTATTGGTTGGATTTGTATAAAATCGAGACTTCAACTGCCATAGTCCACTAACGCCAAAGGTTCAAGAAATCCTTACCAACAATTTTGAAAAGTCGACCCATTATGAAGTATGTCGTATTAATAAAATGAGTTTGAAATACGTACGTAACTTGGTGGTTCATACTACGTGGATATTTCAGGAAAAACTTGTATTTGCTGTGAGTTTCAAATTTTAATGATTTCTTGTGCTCATGCAGTTATTGGTGCAGTACAAACAAAGTTAAATGTTGATACACTTGTGTGCACCGAGTTTACAACAAGTTTTTGGAGGATGGAATGCATAAAAAATATTTATCCAGTACTTGGAGTGATTAATACGCCTAAGTGAATGACCCACTTCGCTTCCACCCGTAACAAGGAGACCACCTGGTCGTCCTCCAAAGCAGTGCATCTTCTCACGTGCAAAGTTTAGAGTAAGTTTTGGCGGATAGTCGCATTATTTACAATTATATTAAGAATTATTCGATATTGATGTTGTTATTGGAGTAACATAATTTTTACTGGAAATTTTCTGTTTACAAATTCAAAGTGGAGTGAAAAGACGTCTAATGGTATATTGCACATGCGGTGGATTGGGTCATAACCGTGCCATTTGTAAAATGCCTATATGAAATGAGTGATGTATATTGGAAGGACAATTGGGCGTCATGGGTTCTGAGACTTTTTGAAATCTGTGTTAAAAGCGATAATTAAGATGCCTTATTTTGATGATGTTTTATAGTAATGTAAAATCCAACATGTTTAACGTAATAATATTTGTAATGTCCTGATAACATAAATAAATATCGCTCTTCTAGTTAAAACTTAAAATATGATTTCCTTCAGAAGCCAGCGCAGATATTTGTGTATGGAAATTATAATTAAGTATGTTTATCTCCACCATTTTTTCGAGAAAAAAACACAACATTAAAAAGAATTACACAACACCCTTTGTGGTAACCGAAGTTATAATGTACCGGTTTAATTACAAGAGTAGCAAACAAACAAAACATAAATGAGATCCACACTAGTACAAACAAGTTAAAAGAGTGATAAAAGTAAAAGACCAATTCAAGTCATGGAATCGCAATGAAATCCACAAACTCCTCGAAAAAGATTACCGCAATCTTTTGATCTTCCCATGTTATGGAATCAGATTTGATGCATTTGCATTCTTCAAGTTTGTTGATAGAATGAGCCTGCATGAGAAGCAGAGACGTAACTGCAAAATCAACATATATACTATTCTAAGATGTGCCTCTATGCCTCACGACGGAATATGTCTTAGTTTGTGACACCATATTTTTGTAAGGGGTCTTTTTCATAAGATATGATATCATGTGAGCTATCGTACTAAGTTCCTTCTTCACTGAACTATCAGAACTGAAAGCAATGTTGAAGTCAATGACGTATATAGTCATTGCTGAAATGTCTATGCAAACACCAACTCAATGTTGTTTGCACAAATTGAAAGGAAAATAAAAATGGGGGAGGGGGGAGCGGTTGGACTGATCTCCAATCTGAAATACACAAATATATCATCTTCAAACTACAACCCTCGAGAATTTAATGTGGTGTTTTATTAGAAGTGACACAAATGTGGTGTCCAGAAATAGCACATTTTTCCCTGGGTTTTGCTCTATATTATACATTAACAGTGCCAAGTGCATAAGAGCGTCAAACATCTCAAAAACAATGTCGCAGTCATGTTAGATGTACCTTTGAAAATACTGCAATAGAATTTTTTCATGGGATTATTATTTACTTTTTGATACATCAGTTTATTCTCTCGGCAATGTCGGCTACATCTCTGTTGTTTTAGGCAAATAAATTGTACTACAAAAACAATAAAAGTGAACAATAATACGTTACTAGTAAACATAATATTAACGGCTACATTGGTATATTCTTGTTAACTTCCTGCAAATCCAAAATATTAGCATCTAATAACAAAAGTGTCTAGTTAAACTTATAGTTTCTTCTTAATTTATGTGTGTAGCTTGATAAACTTCGATACGTAATCAATTTCTAGATCAAATCCAGAGAGAATCGGTTATGGATCTTGGGGACCTTTTGTCAATTTAAACCTTAAGTACATTCGGTGCTATCTTCTGCCTTTTGCTCTTGCGAGGCTCCTAATCATCATTGTCTTCAAGATCATCTTCAACTTCATCCTCGTTGTCTACAACATCGTCAACGGTGGATGTTTCTAGTTGTTCATCCATAGTACCAATTTCATCTCCTTTACTCATATTTTCCTACGAAAGTCCAAGGGAGAATGAAGGTATGGATGATAGAAAAGCTAAATCATCCATTTGTGTCAGTTTTGTCCTATGTTTGACATTAACGCCATCCCACTATAACTATCAGTTATATCAAGACTATAAAAACTTATGACTTACAAGGGAAACCTACCATTTCTATTTTATCTCCCTCGCCTTCCATCTTTGCCTCGCATTTGATCTCCGTTTGAACATTTGGTTCATTGGGTGGATTCTCGGCGTTCATGTTACCGACTTCAGCACCAGGAACCTGATCATACAAACAATATACATGGTTTTTAAACAGCAAACAGTTGCATCAAGGGTGTTTGTTTGTGTGAATCTATTTTGCAAGAACGTACCTCATCTTTTGCGGTTTGATTAAATGACCCAATAACAACATTTATTGCATTAGAAACAGATTCGACTGCCGCTAAATCAAGAGGAAGGTCCTTCGCATTCAACCCTTCACTCGTCCGGCACACATTGCTTATTCCAACGTTATCAGCACGATATTCTGGACTAAAATCATGTTCTTCAGACACATTCAATGATGTCGTTTTTTCCAAAAACTCACAAATAAATTTTACAGCAACATCATGCATCTTAGTGATCTTATCCTCAATGAATTTTTTTTCCACTGATGCCTGCAATTTGGTATATGAATCCTCTATCGTCTTGAAATGCGCCATCGAATTACCAATCTTCGCATCAATCAAACTAAAGTGATCACTAAGTTTCTAAGCAACCAAATCAGTAACAAATTGCGGTTCATTTATGTTCGGTGCCAGTACCCTGGCACTAGTGGACGGGTGACCGGATTTCGAGACATTCCTTTTATCCTTTAGCTTATCGTTTTACTCTTTCTTCTCCATCTCTTCATTCCAACTCAGCCTCTGTTACTCCTCCAGAGAACATGTTTTCTCAAATTCAAAATTCTCGGATATCAACTTCACCATATTGTTGACCTTCTCATCATCCTCCTCATCAGACCAAACTAATTCATCCTTGTTGATTGTCGTACCGCCATCTTCCGAAATAATGCATTACACAACAACCTACTAAGAACAATATAGATAAACAATTTAGTTAGTAGTGTAATAAAAAGTATAGCGAAAAATAACAGTGTGTTGCGAACATAGAGTAATTATCCTCTTTTCTATTTATTATGGTTCTCAATGATCTAAAAATAAAATTAGCATGCTAACATAAAGATATCGACGGAATACGAGATATTCATATAACAATTAATACTACCAAGTAAAGACAAATTGATCAATTCTTTTTTAACATTCTTTCTACGTAAATAACTGAAACTCTATACGTTTTTAGATAATAATATAGTTATTTCGCATTTAAAATGACTGTAAATAATTAAATTAAATTAACAAACTTCTTAGCATGCTATCGAAATAGATATCGAGTAAACAATATCTATTGCAAAACATAATATCAAAACGATCAATATCTACGGAAAATATAGAAAATGAGTAATAAAGAAAAGTACTTGGCCTTCTTCATCAAGAACCCTTGCATGTCCCATGCTAAGACCAATTTTCTTTTTCTTCGAATACGATGAATTATCACGTGTTTTATCCATTTGTTCTTCGGTGCCGCTGTCGGAATCGATAGACGAAGAGGAATCATTCAATTGTTCAAATTCTAGTAATGAAGGTATGTCTTGAACCATAAACAGTTGCATTGAATGAACAAAACACTGGACAACAATCAAGCTTTGTGATAAGGCAAGAACATCTCTTTTTTGACACTTGACACAACCATGTCAAAAGCAAGCCTTCTCCACAGATATGCAAAAAAAGACATCGAGTTTTCGTATGTTCGACATGAGTTTCACTACAAGAAAACTTCCAATTTGCGACTGCAATTTGTGACTACATACGTGGTCGCAATTTTTGCGACCACATTTGCCATGGTTTAGCGACTAATTTGCGACTACGGAGAAGTAGTCGCAAATTGGTCGCAAAAATGTGACCAATAAGTGTGGTCGCAAATCAGTCGCAATATGCAACCAATTACCAATTAGCGACTGAGATGCGACTGCCTTGAGACTAACACTGGTAGTCGCTAATCAGTCGCTATTTTGCGACTGATTAGCGACTACATATGGAAAATCAGGTGGTAGTCTCTTATTGGTCGCTAAAAATGCGACCAATTTGCGACTACGGTATGTAGTGGCTCTGTAGTCACAAAGTGGTGGCAAAGTGCCACCATAAAAAACATGTGCGTGTTAGGTATAACGACATTTAAGCGACTACATAGCTGTAGTCGCAAAGTAGTGGCAAATCAGTGGCAAAGTAGTCGCAAAGTAGTCGCAAAATATTGTATATATATGCACCATCCCATTCTCTCATTTGTGAAATCAAAAGTAAAAAGTTTTGTAAAACATGTGGGGAAATTATAACAATTCGAGAGATTGGATGTACGGAAGAATCGATAATGAAACAAGAAATATCTCGGCGGAATTTGCACAAGGCATGGAGCAGTTCATGAATTTTGCAAGTAGTCAACCTATAGCTCAAAGTAGTGGAGGTAAGTTTTTCTGTCCTTGTATTAATTACAAAAATGATAAATTTATTCCGGGACAAAAAATATGGAGTCATCTATATAGTCGAGGGTTTATGCCAAATTATTATATTTGGTATAAACATGGAGAAGAGTTGAATGTTCAGTTAGGGACGAGTAGTACTAGTCGGGGTGATGTACGAAGAAATCAGGGACGTGATTGTAGTAGTGATGAAACAGTTGGTATATCCGGTAATAGATATGTTGAAATGGTGACGGATGCATTTCGTGAGACAACAACTGATGATCAGCATCAGTACTATAATCAGAACGAAGAAAATTATAATTATAATTATGAAGAAGAACGGATTAATGAAGAAGCATAAAAGTTTTACAACATGTTAGAAGCTGCAAAAAATCCATTGTATGATGGTTGTCATGAAGGGCACTCACAATTATCTTTAGCTGCTCGGTTTATGAACATCAAATCTGATTTTAATTTACCAGAAAAACGTATGGATTCTTGGGCGGAGCTATTTACAGAATATTTACCCGACGAGAATCAGGCGACGGGTTCATATTATGAAACCAAAAAATTGATGTGAAATTTAGGCCTCTCGTTTTATACAATTGATGTGTGTGTTAAAAATTGTATGATATTTTGGAAAGAAGATGAGAAATGGGAAAAATGCAAATTTTGCGATTCCCCCCGGTATAAGCCAAGCGAGGGCAGGACGAGAATACCTTTCAGTCGTATGTGGTATTTACCTATAGGTGATAGACTTAAAAGAATGTATCAAAGCGAGAAAACCGTAGAGGTAATGAGGTGGCACGCAGAGCATGAAGCAGAAAACGGAGAAATGAGTCATCCATCTGATGCTGCAGAGTGGAAAAATTTTCAATATTTACATCCTAGATTTGCTGCTGAATCTCGAAATTTTTATCTTGGCTTATATACTGATGGATTCAACCCATTTGGAATGTCTCGTAATCATTCATTATGGCCGGTGATTATCACTTCATATAATTTGCCACCGGAGATGTGTATGAAGAAAGAGCATTTGTTTCTAACTATTTTGAATTCGGGGCCAAATCATCCGCGTGCTAGTCTGGACATATTCCTACGACCTTTGATTGATGAGTTGAAAGAATTATGGTCTATCGGAGTTGATGCATACGATATATCGCTGAACCAAAATTTCAATCTAAAAGCTGTGTTACTTTGGACGATAAGCGACTTTCCCGCTTATGGAATGTTATCAGGATGGACAACGCATGGAAGGCTGGCCTGTCCAAATTGTATGGATGATACGAAGGCATTTCAATTACCAAATGGGAGAAAGACGTGTTGGTTTGATTGTCATCGAAGGTTTCTTCCTAATGGTCCCCCGTTACGGAAAAATAAAACAAATTTTTTAAAAGGGAAGCACGCTTTGAATGACTGTCCTCCACAATCATTGACAGGTGAACAAGTTTTGTACGAGCGAACAAAAACTGTCAATCCTTTAAGAACATCTGAGTGCGGCGGAAACGGTCATGAAAGTAAAGAAGAAGGTTATGGCAGCTGGCATAATTGGCACAAAGAAAGTATATTTTGGGAGTTGCCGTACTGGAGAGATCTTAACCTTCGACATAATCTTGATGTGATGCATATAGAGAAGAATTTCTTCGATAACATCATTAATACTATTATGAATGTGAAAGAGAAATCAAAAGATACAGTGAAGTCAAGGTTGGATATTGCGAAGTTTTGCTCTCGAAAAGAGTTGCATGTGGATGGTCGGGGTAATGCTCCATTCCCTATATTTCGATTGACCCAAAAAGCGAAAGAACGGTTATTGGAATGTATAAAAAATGATGTCAAATTTCCGGATGGCTATATAGCAAATTGTGTGGATATGGATGGACTAAAGTTTTCGGGCATGAAAAGCCATGATTGCCATGTTTTTATGGAAAGACTTCTCCCTTTCATATTTGCAGAACTTTTACCACGGAACGTTCATCTAGCATTATCAAGTAAATATAGTAATAACTATATTTTTAATTGGAAATACGTAAATTAATAATAATTATTTGAACTAATTAATTGTCGATGGTAATTAATATATATATATATAGGGATTAGAGGATTTTTCCGTGATTTATGCTCCAGATCATTACAACAAAACCGTGTCCAAATTCTGAAGGAAAATATAGTCATAATTTTGTGTAATTTGGAAAATATCTTTCCGCCTTCATTTTTCGACATTGGCAATGTGGTCGCATTTCAGTCACAAAATTTGCCGTGGTCGCAAATCAGTCGCAAATTTGCAACTGATTTGCGACCACCTTCTACAAATTTGATGTGAAGTCGCAAATTAGTCGGAAATTTGCGACTGATTTGCGACCACAGGTAATAAATATAATATATGTGCATGTGGTCGCAAATGAGTCGCAAATTTGCGACTGATTTACGACTACAAGCAATAAATTAAACTTGGTCGCAAATCAGTCACAAATTAGCGACTGATTTGCGACTACCAATTAATTTGGTGGGAGTTTGAAAAAAAAAGAAAACGTTCAAAC
>JAEVFF010000283.1:56109-67114 GCA_018901945.1 Pugionium dolabratum
ATTTGCGACTGATTTGCGACTACATTTACAGTTTCGATAAATGTACATGTGGTCGCAAATCAGTCGCAAATTTGCGACTACCAATTAATTTGGTGGGAGTTTAAAAAAGCTGAAAACGTTCAAACTCCCACCAAATTAACTGGTAGTCGCGAATTAGTCGCAAATTTGCGACTGATTTACGACCACATTTACAGTTTTGATAAATGTACATGTGGTCGCAAATCAGTCGCAAATTTGCGACTAATTTGCGACTACCAATTCATTTGGAGGGAGTTTGAACGTTTTCATTTCCCACCAAATTAATTGGTAGTCGCAAATTTGCGACCACATGTTTTTTGCCACTGATTTGCGACCACATCCGTGGTCGCAAAAAAACCTATAAATACCCGAAAGTTTTCCCTCATTTTTCACAAATCTCTCAAAACTTCTTTATCAAAATCCCTCAAAAACACTTTCTAAACACTTCATAAAACACACAATTTCTAAAAATGGCAAGTAGTGGTAGGTCGTTGAGAGGTCGTGGAAGACGATCTTTCGGATCGTCTTCCGGCCGAGGAACCTCTTAGGCCTCCTCGAACCCTTCACCATCCGCTAATAGAGCGGCATCGCGGCTCCCTCCCCAATACAATTTTGTTCCTCACTCCGTTCCTGAAACCCAAACACCTCCACGGTTTAAGGAATCGGATGAACATGAGGAGGAACAAATTCCCGATTGCGAAACGAGAACGGATGAACAAACTATCACTCTTGATAGTTTGTTACAAACTCCGGGCCGCGAGCAGTATTTGACTGTGCTTTCTCCAGAAGCGGCTCCTAATACAATGTTGTAAGCATTTTTTATAAATAATAAATTTTTTAATAAATATTTATTAAAATTGAAATTATATTAATATAAATTTAAATTTTTTTAATAAATATTAGGTTTGACCGCGATAACGGGGCTATTACTCGTCAAATCGCAAATTTTTTGAAAACTAAATTTGATGGTCCGTACTATAGTTGGACCGTCGTACCTCCTGAGAGGCAGGAGAAATATTTCATAGAATTTGCGGTAAGTATTGTTTTTAAATTGTGTAAATATTTTATAAAATATAAATAATATATACTAATATTTTTTAATTCAATTTCAAGCAATCGTACACCTGGGATCCTCTGATCACCCCGGTGGTATGAAAAGAGTTCGAGGCCGTCTGCGTAAGGCGGATGAAAGGGATGGTGAGCACGGTTCATACAACCGGAAAACATCCCAGATGGATTTCCCCAAGTTTGTACAATATTATGACAGACTATTGGGCAACAGAAACATCTACCGAGAGGAGTACGAAATCCTCTCATAACCGCAACTTCGCTCGGGACGGTCTTTGCCCGCATAAACATTTATCGGGCCAAAAATCCTACATTCAGGTCCAGCAGGAAATGGTAAGTAAAAATTTTTTTTTTTTAATTAATATTTTTTCTCACAATTAAATAATATTTTAATAGCTATGAAGGAACATAATTTGGGACGACCAGTCTCAATAGGTGAGGTCTTTATAAAGATTCACACAAGACCGGATGGTTCGTATGTAGATTTGAAAACAAAACAAATCTGTGAAGCATACGAACGAAACATCCAAGAGAAGATGGCGATCGTGGAGGTCGATCCAATAGAAACATCCGATGGAATCTCCCGTCCAATTGAGCTGACTCAAGCACAGAAGAATGAGATCTTCTTACAGGTAAAAAAAATTTTTCAAACTTTTTTCTTTTAACATATTTTTCTAATTAATTAAATAATTAAATTTATTATTTAATTTACGTTTTTGTAATTTTCTAGTCATCTGTTCCTGATAAACGAGGCCGTCTTTATGGACTCGGTAGCCTCAGCCGCGTACAGTCTACGGGTAGAAGTAGTGGGGTACAAACCCATTCACCCGAGTACGTTATGCTTCAAGAACAAAACGTGTTGATTAAAGCACAAAACGCGCAGATGATGGAAATTGAAGAGCTGAACAGAGAAAACCAGAAGAAGATCTCGAGCTTAGAGATGCTCCTCGGATATATCCAACGGACGGATCCCGCATTCGCCTCCTTTATGCGGGATAACGATTGCACAGGGGAACCATCGACGGCTCCGCCCACCACCCCATTTTCGCCATCAGATTTCCAATTTCCGTCACCGGACAATTAGATTTTTTTCATGTATTAAATAATTTTTAATAATAAATGTTATAATTTTAAATTTGTATATCTTTTTATTCAATATTTAGTTTACATATTTTTCATTTAATATTATAATATTTTTAATTCATTAATAAAAATTAATAAATATTATAATAAATATTATAATAAATATTATAATAAATATTATAATAATATTTTATACCAATTAGATTAATAATTAATCTAAATTATTTTATTAATATTTCGAATTTCAAATAATTAATTTTATTATTGAAATTAATTTCCAAAATTATTATTGAAATTTAAATTTATAAATATTATTTTACATTTTTTTTAAATAATTTAAAAAATATTAATATTATATTTTTTTCCAAATATACGAAATTATTTCAATAATAATAAAAAATATACTATTTTTTAAAAAATCTAATTACGGTGTAGTCGCAAATTAGTCCTAAATCAGTAGCAATTTTTGCCACCGATTTGTTACTCCTTCATACATGTGGTCGCAAATCAGTCACAAAATATTGCAACTGATTTGCGACTGCTGTTCTCCAGTAGTCGCAAAATAGTCGCAATTTTTTGTGACTGATTTGCGACTGCGGTTCTCCTGTAGTCGCAAAGTAGTCACAAATTTTTGTGACTGATTTGCGACTGCGGTTCTCCTGTAGTCGCAAAACAGTCACGAATTTTTGTGACTGATTTGCGACTACGGTTCTCCTGCAATCGCAAAATAGTCACAAAAAACAGTGACTGATTTGCAACTGCGGTTCTACCGTAGTCGCAAATCAGTCACAAAAAATTGCGATTGTTTTGCGACTACAAATTTAGCAACCACAAACGTAGTCGCAAAACAGTAGCAAAATTTGTTACGGAAATTCAGTGTCAAATTAGTCACAAAAATAGTCACCATCTTGTGGTCGCAAATTAGTCGCAAAATAACCACTATGCCCGTGGTCGCAAATCAGTCGCAAATGTGCGACTGATTTGCGACTAATTTTTTTTGCGACTAGTATTTTGCGACCACATCACGTGGTCGCTAATCGCATGTTTTCTTATAGTGTTGTATTCGTGTTATTTTGAGCTCAAAATCAAAAGTTATAGACAATTTAGTGTGGACATGTCAAGTTGATCGCGTGCTCATTGAGTAAAGGCTTATAAATGAAGCATAATGCATGGCATCACATAGTTTGTGATAGATTAGATTACTTGGACACTTTGTCGTGTCTAATTCTGTCTCAAATTTGGTTACAATATAGAAAATTGAGCTAGCTAAACGTGCGCATTGGATTTGTGTCATTCAGAGCTCAAAAATCAAAAGTTACAGATGATTTAGTGCGGATATGTAAAGTTAATCGGACAGTTCATATGATTATTTTAAACTGATCATTGGTGCTCATTGAGTAAAGGCTTATAAATGAAGCATAATGCATGGCATCACAAAGTTTGGGATAGATTGAATTACTTGAACGCTCTGTCGTATCTGTTTCTGTCTCAAATTTTGTTGCATTATAGAAAATTGAGCTAGCTTAACATGGGCATTGGATTCGTGTCATTATGAGCTCAAAAGCAAAATTTACGGACAATTTAGTGCGGACATGTTAAGTTGATTGGGAAGTTAATATGATTATTCTTAACTAATCATTGGTGCCATTGAGTAAAGGCTTATCAATGAAACATAATGCGTGGCATCACACAATTTAGGATAGATTGGATTATTTGGACGGTGTTTCGTGTCTATTTCTGTCTTTAATTTCGTTATAATATAGAAAATTGAATAAGCTTAATGTGGACATTGGATTCGTGTCATTCTGAGCTCTAAATCAAAATTTACGGTTGATTTAGTGCGCAAATGTCAAGTTGAGTGGCCAGTTAAACTGATCATTCTAAACTGATAATTGGTGCTGATTCAGCTAAGGCTTATAAATGAAGCATATTGCATGTCATCAAGCAGTTTGGGAAGATTGGACTACTTGGACGCTTTGTCGTCTCTATTTAAGCCTCAAATTTTGTCAAAATATAGAAAATTGAGCTAGATTATCTGGGGGAATGGATTCGTGTCATTCTAAGCTCTAAATCAAAAGTTACAAATGATTTAGGGCAGACATGTCAAGTTAATCGGCCTGTCAAAGTGATCATACTAAACTGAAATTGATGCCCATTGAGTAAAGGCTTATAAATGAAGCATAATGTATGACATCACACAGGTTTGGATAGATTGGATTTCTTGAACGCTTTCTCGTATCTAGTCCTGTCTCAAATTTTGTCACAATATAGAAAATTGAACTAGCTTAATGTGGACATTTCGTTCGTGTCATTCTAAGCTATAAATCAATAGTTATGGATGATTTATTGCTGACATGACAACTGGTCGGTCAGTTAAAATGATCATTGAAAACTGATCAGTGGTGATCATTTAGTAAAAGCTTATAAATGAAAAATAATGCTTGGCATCACGTAGTTTGGGATTGATTGGATTACTTGGATGCTTTGTCGTATCAATTTCTGTCTCAAATTTTGTCAGAATATAGGAAATTAAGCTAGCTTAATGTGGACATTGGATTCGTGTCATTATGAGCTCTAAATTAAAAGTTACAGACGACTTAATCTGGACATATCAAGTTGATGGGGTAGTTAAAGTGATCATTCTAAACTGATCATTGGTGCTAATTTAGTAAAGGCTTATAAATGAAGTATAATTCATGGCATCAAGGAGTTTGGATAAATTGGACTATTTGGGCATTTTGTTGTCTCTATATCTATCTCTCATTCTGCCAGAATATAGAAAATTGAGCTAACTTAATGCGCGCATTGGATTTGTGTCATTCGGAGCTCAAAATTAAAATTTACCGACAATTTAGTGCCGACATATCAAGTTGATTGGCCATTAATATGGTTATTTTAAACTGGTCATTGGTGCTAATTGAGTAAAGGCTTATAAATGAAGCAAAATGCATGGCAACACACAGTTTGGGATAGATTGGATTACATGGACGCTTTGTCGTATCTACTTCTGTCTCAAATTTTGTTACAATATAGAAAATTTAGCTAGCTTAGCATGGGCATTAGATTCGTGTCATTATGAGAGCTAAATCAAAAGCTATAGACCATTTAATGTGGACATGTCAAGTTGATCGGCCAACTAATATGATCATTCTAAACTGATTATTGGTGCTCATTAAGTAATGGCTTATAAATGAAGCACAAGAGATGGCATCACACAGTTGTGGATAGATTAGATAACTTGGACGCTTTGTCGTGTCTATTTCTATCTCAAATTTTGTTACAATATACAAAATTGAGCTAGCTTAACGTGGGCATTGGATTGGTGTCATTCTGTGCTCAAAATCAAAAGTTACGGAAGATTTAGTGCGGACATGTCAAGTTGATCGGCCAGTTAATATGATTATTCTAAACCGATCATTGGTTCACATTGAGGAAAGGCTTATAAATGAAGTATAATGCATCGCATCACACAGTTTTGGATAGATTGGATTACTTTGACGCTTTGTCGTTTCTATTTCGGTCTCAAATTTTATCAAAATATAGAAAGTTGAGCTAGCTTAACGTGTGCTTTGGATTCGTGTCATTTTAAGCTCTAAACCAAAAGTTACAGACGATTTAGTGCGGGCATGTCAAGTTGATCGGCCAGTTCAAGTGATAATTTTAAATTGATCATTGGTGCTCATTAAGTAAAGGCTTATAAATGAAGAACAATACATGGCCTCACACAGTTTTGGATAGACTGGATTACTTGGACACTTTGTCGTGTCTATTTCTGTGTCAATTTTTGAGTCAATTTTTAAGCTAGAAACTTGAGCTAGCTTAGCGTGGGCACTGGATTTGTTTAATTCGGAGCTCAAAATCAAAAGTTACGGACGATTTAGTGCAGACATATAAAGTTGATCGGCCAGTTCATATGATTATTCTAAACTAATCATTGGTTCTCATTGAGTAAAGGCTTATAAATGAAGCATAATGCATGCCATCACACAGTTTTGGATAGATTGGATTACTTGAACGCTTTGATGTCTCTATTTCAATGTCAAATTTTGTCAAATTATAGAAAATTGAGCTAGCTTAACGTGTGCTTTGAATTTGTATCATTCTAAGCTACGGACGATTTAGTGTGGACATGCTAAAATGATCATTGGTGCTCATTGAGTAAAGGCTTATAGATGAAGCATAATGCATGGCATCAAACAGTTTTTGATAGATTCTATTACTTGGGCGCTTTGTCCTATCTAGTTTTGTCTCAAATTTAGTCATAATATAGAAAATTGAACTAGCTTAATATGGGCATTGGATTCCTGTAATTCTGACCTATAAATAAAAATTTATGAACGATATTGTGCAAACATGACAAGTTGATCGGCTAGTTAAAATTATAATTCTAAACTGATCATTGGTGCTCATTGAGTAAAAGCTTATAAATGAAAAACAATGCATGGCATCACGCAATTTGGGATTGATTGGATTACTTGGACACCTTGCCGTATCTATTTTTGTCTCAAACTTTCTCAAAATATAGAAAATTGAGCTAGTTTAACGTGGGCTTTGGTTTTGTTCATTCACTCGAAATCAAAAGTTACGAACGATTTAGTGCGGACATGTCAAGTTGATCAGCTAGTTAAATTGATCATTCTAAACTGATTATTGGTGCTCATTGAGTAAAGTCTTATAAATGAAGCATAATGCATGGTATCACACTTTGGATATATTGGATTACTTGGAAGCTTTGTTGTCTCTATTTCTATCTCAATATTTTTTAAATACAGAAAATTGATCTAGCTTAACGTTGAAATTGGATTAGTGTCATTGTAATCTCTAAATCAAAAGTTAGAGACGATTTAGTGCGGAAAAGTCAAGTTAATCGGCCAGTTAATATAATTATTCTAAACTGATTTTGGTGCTCATTGAGTAAAGGTTTATAAATGAAGCATAATGCATGACATTACGCAGTTTGATATAGATTGGTTTACTTGGATGCTTTTTCGTCTCTACTTCTGTCTCAAATTTTTTCAAAATATAGAAAATTTATCTAGCTTAATGATGGCACTGGACTAGTGACACTATGAGCTCAAAATGAAAAGTTACGAATGATTTAGTGCGGACATGTTAAGTTGGTCGGCTAGTTAATATGATTATTCCAAACTGATCATCGGTGCTCATTGAGTAAAGGCTTATTAATGAAGCATAATGTATGGCATCACACAATTTTGGATAGACTGGATTACTTAGACGCTTTGTCGTGACTATTTATGTCTCAAATTTTGTCACAATATAGAAAATTGAGGTAGCTTAGCGTGGGCACTGTGATGAGGACATCAGGTCGTACATCCTGCCAGGAGACCAGACTGGCCGACCAGGAAGCTTGCCCGAGACAGCCGGACCATCTGGCACGCTTGCCGGTCCAAGCAGTACCGCCGGACCCTCGACCACAAGGACCAGAGCAACCAGCATTGCCGGCGGAGAGGCCCAAGCTTCCGGCACACTTGGTGGCGATGTGGATGACACCGCCGGTCCCTCTGGTGATGCCGCCAACTCCGGGATCAACTTGGCCGGTCCTGAAGGCATTCCGGCCAGTACCTCGCACAATCCAGCCGGTACAGCCGATCCAGCCGAGTACACGCGCATTTCCACTTCTACACAAGAGGACTCGGACCAAATGAGCTACCAGCTCCAGGACATGCACTTAGAGGAAGTCTCTACACCAGTGGTACCTCCAGGAGCAATGACAAGAAGCAGATCAAGAGCACTCTTCCACAAATTCAGCTTATGGGTCGACAAGCTTCTAGAGGAAGAGCAGCTAAGGACAACGGGCCAGAAGAGCAAATTAGAGTCCAAAGGCTTCTCAACAACACAAGGAACATCAGAGACTTGGGCTTTAGTGGCAAGAGAGGTCAGGCCCCAAAGATTTTTAACCCTACTCCAAGTCGAAGACTAGGAGCAAGGCGCGTGCATGCCACAAGGACGGCCACCTTCATTTCTTGGCCATGAGGTAAGCTAAGGTAAATTTTCAATAACAATATTTGCCTCTTTCTGTTTTGCAGGGTAGGATCTAGAATATTTACTTTTATTGAGTCAAAAACATTTTAGGAATAGGTCCTTTTTCGATTATACACTTTTGTATCTTTTCTTTTGTGCACTTTTGTAAGTTTTCCTTTTCTTATTTGGGTCGACCCTAGAAGGTCAAGCTGTCGAGCATATTAATAAGGCTCCTTCCAGCATTGTAGTTCCACAACCTTTTTGATATTAATAAAGATAGAACTTTTTCCCCAACAAGTTTTCTCTCAAGAATCTTGTGCGCTTAGAATCTAGTTGAGACCAGCCCTCTAGCTCTAAGTTTGTGATTTATCACGAGGTTCATCATCCCTCATGTCGTTCACTTCACCTTTCCATCGAATACCAACCCAAAAACCCCTATCCAAGAAGTCTAAGGTCGAGTTTCTCACCTAAACTTCTCCAAACAGCCCACGCGCATACATCCTTGAATCAAGGCTTGTATCATTTTGGTATCAAAGCTTAAAGCTCCTAAACCAGGTTGTTTCTATCCTTTTGCTTGTTTTGTTTTTAGTTCTTGCATTAGTTTAAGTCGCATTCAAGAAAAATCAAAAAAAATAACATCAAACTCCAAACCGAGTGCATCTAGCCTTCTACGTGTATCACTAGGGTTTAGATTCACTTTTGCATTGCCATTCACGTTTTCCTTTTTGTTTAAATCATATTTTCTTTATTTTTAAGTTTAATTAAAAAGAAAAGAAAAAGAAAATAGAAAAGATACTAAAAGAATTCGAATTGGACAGCTAGCACAAGTTGTCAAGAAAGTTTCCTTTTTTTCAAATCTTCACATTTTTGAATTTCCAATTCTCAGATTTTCTTCTTTTTTGCAAATTTTCGAATCCTTATAAAAAGAAAACCCTCCTAATAATTTAGGAGCATCCTAACTTGCCTTCTTTCTTTGTAGCACAATGGCAGAAGAAAATAGAGAAGCCACCGAAGCCATGATGGCCATGTTCACCACACTCCAAACACAACTCGCATCCATAGGCGAGAGGTTGGAGCGCGTGGAGAGACCAGTGAGATTCCAGGCCATAAGGCACGTGAGAGCTGAGCAAGACCGTCCTGAGGGTCCTGAGTACCTTAGGACACGGCACGAACAGGAGAAACCCCAGCCAGATGGAGATGAGGACACACAACCTCATAACTATCACCATAGGCCGAGAGGACCTCCACGGCAACCAGAGGCAGAAGATGATGGCTTCGAGCCATATGATCTTCACCAGAGACCAAGGATGCCTCCTAGACATCATGAGGATGGAGATGAACACGCCTACAACCGGGTAACTCATCATGATGTTAAGCTAACTCCTCCAAGTTTTGCAGGAAAAGTAGACCCCGAGGCTTACCTAGATTGGGAGAGAAGAATGTATCATATCTTTGATCATTACAACCAACCAGGACCTAGGAGAGTCTCAATGGCAGTAGCACAACTCACGGACAATGCCCTCATCTGGTGGGATAGTGAGGTATCTGACAGAAGGAGGAAGAGAATGAGGCCCATAGACTCATGGGTCGACATGAAAGACCTCATGCGACAAAAGTTTGTTCCACCTTACTTTCATAGAGACTTGCAACGTTGTTTTCGTACTCTTAAGCAGGGTACTAGATCAGTAGAGGAGTACTATGAAGAGTTCGAGAAGCTAAGGAACAGATTGGAGCTCAATGATGATGAAGAAGCATTGATTGCACAATTCTTGGATGGACTCCAAGAAAGAATCAGCCGCAAGGTGGAAAGGCAAATCTACAATGACTTCAAGGACTTGTTCCACCTATCTGTCCAGGCTGAACAGCACATCAAACGTAAGAGCCAAGACATCCGCAGCAAGCCTAAGACACCTTGGGAACCAAGCAACATGCCTAAGACAGTGGACAAAGGCAAAAGCGTAGAGATCGAGTCAAGGTTCAAGAGCAAGCCTCCTGAACCCACCCCGTGACCAGAGAGAGCCTGGTAAGTCTTCTAACCCTCAAAGATCACGTGACATAACTTGTTTCAAGTGCAGGGGACGTGGACACATCTCAAGGGAGTGCCCAAACACCCGAGTCATGCTGATTACGGAGGCAGGAGAATATGAGTCCCAAGATGAAGAGGACTATGAGCCAGAAGGAGAATATGTTGACATTGAGTACCCTGATGTGGGGGAAGTGCTGGTCACTAGACGTATCCTCAGTGCAATGGTGGATCCTTCAGAGACCATCCAAAGGGAGAACATCTTCCACAGCCGTTGCACCATCAAGGGCAAGGTATGTAACCTCATCATAGATGGTTGTTCTTGCACTAACGTTGCTAGTGCATATATGGTTGATAAGCTAGGTCTAGAGAAGACAAGGCATCCTCGACCATATAGACTGAGATGGCTGGATGACAAAGTGGAGCTCAAGATCAATGAGCAAGTCACTGTGCCATTCAGTGTGGGAAAGTAACAAGACCAAGTCGTGTGCGACGTGGTGCCCATGCAAGCTGGCCATCTTCTACTAGGAAGACCATGGCAGTTTGACAAAGAGACCAGGCATGATAGCCGAACCAATCTCTACACTTTCGTGCATGACAAAAGAAAGGTTAGCTTGGCTCCTCTCACACCTGCCCAGGTACACGAGCTACAACTCCAAATGAGTAAGGAAAAGAAACTTATCAAGTCTAATTTTCTTATTCAACCAAGCCATGTCCGGAAAGCTTTAGCCTCGAAGGATTTAATGTTACTAATGGTTTTCAAGGAAGTGTTGAATGTAGAAAAAGAACAGGTAGAGCTACCTCCTGAAGTAGCAACTCTCCTCACCAAGT
>JAEVFF010000283.1:69698-99346 GCA_018901945.1 Pugionium dolabratum
AATGGCTTCTCAACAACACAAGGGACATCAGAGACTTGGGCTTTAGCGGCAAGAGAGGTCAGGGCCCAAAGATTTTTAACCCTACTCCAAGTCAAAGACTAGGAGCAAGGCGGTGCATGCCACAAGGACGGCCACCTTCCATTTCTTGGCCATGAGGTAAGTTAAGGTAAGTTTCAATTCGAATATATGCCTCTTTTTGTTTTGCAGGGTAGGATCTAGAATATTTACTTTATTGAGTCAAAGACATTTTAGGAATAGGTCCTTTTTTCGATTATACACTTTTTTATCTTTTCCTTTGTGCACTTTTGTAAGTTTTCCTTTTCTTATTTGGGTCGACCCTAGAAGGTCAAGCTGTCGAGCATATTAATAAGCCTCCTTCCAGCATTGTAGTTGGACAACCTTTTTGATATTAATAAAGATAGAACTTTTTTCCCAACAAGTTTTCTCTCAAGAATCTTGTGCGCTTAGAATCTAGTTGAGACCAGCCCTCCTAGCTCTAAGTTTGTGATTTATCACGAGGTTCATCACCCCTCGTGTGGTTCACTTCACCTTTCCATCGAATACCAATCCAAAAAACCCTATCCAAGAAGTCTAAGGTCGAGTTTCTCACCTAAACTTCTCCAAACAGCCCACGTGCATACATCATTGAATCAAGGCTTGTATCACACTGGATTCGTGTCATTTTGAGCTCTAAATCAAAATTTACGTCGATTTAGTGCGGACATGTCAAGTTGATCGGTTAGTTAAAGTGATCAGTCTCAACTGATCATTGGTGCTCATTAAGTAAAGGCTTAGAAAGAAAGCATAATGCATGGCATCAAGGAGTTTGGATAGATTGGATTACTAGGACGCTTTGTCGTCTCTATTTTTGTCTCAAATTTTTTCAAAATATAGAAAATTGACCTAGCTTAACGTAGGCCTTTGATTCGTGTCATTCGGAGCTCTAAATCAAAAGTTAAAGACGATTTAGTGCGGACGTGTGACAAGTTTATCGGCCTGTTAATATGATTATTCTCAACTGATCATTAGGTCTCATTGAGTAAATGCTTTTAAATGAAGCATAATGCATGACATCACGTAGTTTGGGAGAGATTGGATTACTTGTACGCTTTGTCGTCTCTACTTCCGTCTCAAAATTTGTCAAAATATAGAAAATTTATCTAGCTTAAAGTAGGCACTGGATACCTGTCAGTCTGAGCTCAAAATCAAAAGGTACGGATGATTTATTGCAGACATGTCAATTTGATCGACCAGTTAATATGATTATTGTAATACCCCCGATCCTCAGTAAGGATCGGTTGGGCGAGCTGGCCGGCAGTTGGGTGAGCTGGCCGGCAGTTGGGTGAGCTGGCTGGCAGTTGGGTGAGCTGGCCGGCAGTTGGACGAGCTAGTTGGTAGCTGGGCCAACTGGCCAGCTAGCATTGGCTCGGGCAGTTGGTGCCGAATCAGTGCCACGACCAAGCACAACGGTTCGACTAGAAACGTTGATTGGTCAAGCAAAAGTCATGACTGTTCGCGAAAACCGACCACGGGCCCTATAAATATACGGCTTAGGGTCGGTACAAGGCACGCTGGAGAGGAAAAATCATAGAATTTTTCTAAAGCAATATTCGATAAGTGTTAGAACGAGTGAGGTAGAGATCGTGAACCTTGGATCAGGAAACCAACAGTGATGGTACGCGATTAAGGGCTAAGCATGGTCGAGGTGAGTAATCCCTTACCCTTTCAGACTTGGACTCCTCTTTGGCGGTGGTTTGGCGAGCAAGGGAATCCAAGGGGGGGATAGTTGGGTAAACTGGGCCGAGTGGTCGGGATTGGGTGAAACCTTCCCGGTCAGATAATCGGCCTGGCCTGCCCATAAACCGGATCGAGTCTTTCAGGGCAAGTATCGGCTGGCCAAAGGATTCGGGTGATTCCTACCTTGGCCGGTTGGTCGATCGGATCTGTCCAAGACCGAACCGAGTGTGTCTTGGTCGAATTTTAAGCTAAACTTAGAGAATTGACGGGCTTTGCATGAGTTGCATTCATTCATGCATTTCCTAAAGCCTTATCGAGTAATGTTGGTTAAGTCCAGGATAATTATGCGGCTTTGGCCTTTTTCAGGAAAAGATGGTGATCGTGGAAAGGATTTGGCTTGAGCGCAAGGCTGGTGGCCCGAGTATATGGGTGGTGTATTGGTCGGGGTAGTTAGGATCGTTTGAATGTGTAAGCCTTCGGGCAAACTATCATGTTGTAACGAATCCTATTCTTATACTCAAATAAAAATCCGGATCTTTTATATTATGACTCTAACAAATGACTCTAAAAACTCATGAATCTCAGAATAACTCGAATTCGGACTTAGACTAAATAAAGGACACTAAAATATGGACCTTAGATTCGGAATTCCTTGGTGAATCCGAAAGGAGACAACCTCTTCGGACTGATAATCTGGGAAGGGTGTTTCAAGTTGGTATCAGAGCATGCTTGGTCCTAAGACGGGTTAGATGTGGGTTAAATAGACACCACTCATCGGGCACCAGGTCTTGCGCATGTTAAATGTTGAGACTAATTAAACGGTTTTGCAGATGGGCAAGAGTGGCAAGACTGGGAAAAGCAAGAAGGATAAGGCAAGAGGTGGTGAACCAAGCCAAAATATTGGAGCCTTGCCGAATCCAAATTTAATTGAGCCTTCTGGGCGCATGTTGCGGCAACTGAGCAGGACCATCAGGAAGGTGAGGATGAGGAGTCTACTGCTCATCGCACACATGTGGGTGAAGAAGGACAACACGACCAGGAAGCCGTGGATGCAAATCCTAATGCGGTTCTGAGCCCACAAGAAATGTGGAACACAATGAGGACCGTGATAACTCAGTTGGCTATACTGACTGAGGCGGTTAAGCCCAAGGCACCGGTTCCTGAGGTGCCACACATGGGCGAAGAACTGGTTCCTATGGAGAACCAGGATGTGGTCATCCTAAATGACGCACCTAAGTCCGCTAGAAAGAAGGTGGGGTACCTGAGCATCCTTGAACACATGATTCACCTGAAAAAAGGTAGTTTCGCTGGGGGCTCTGACCCGATTAAGGCTGATTAGTGGAAGAATCGATTGGTGAGGAACTTTCAGTCAACTAGGTGTCCCGATGACTACCGGAAGGATATCTCAGTCCACTTCCTGGAAGGGGATCCGCATAACTGGTGGGTTGCCGTGGATAAATGGTTGGGTGAAAGTATTCAAACCTTCGAGGAGTTTGAAGGAGAATTCAATAAGAAATTCTTTCCACCAGAGGCGTGGGACTGATTGGAGTGTTCATACCTCGAATTGGTTCACGGAAACCGAACTGTCCAGGAATATGGAGAAGAATTTAACTGCTTAAGGCGTTATGCGGGAAGAGCTCTTGAAGATGAACTTGGGCAAGTGCGCCAGTTCATGCGTGGACTAAGGGTCAAAATCTGTAAGCACTGCTTGGCGCAGAAGTTCGGTTCAGTCACTGAATTGGTGGAAAGGGCTGCCTTGATCGAGGAGGGGATCGAGGAGGAGAACCGGTGGAAGGAATCCAAAGTCCCGAATCGTTGTGGCCAGTCAAGTGGTGGTGATCGGAAAAAAAAAGTGGGATAAGGTTGATGATTCCACCAAACCCCTAGGAAAAGCTAGGGAATGCAAGACGTGCGGTAGGAGGCATGGTGGGGAATGCTGGAAGGCGATGGGAGCATGTGCACGTTGCGGTAACAAGGAACATGCTACCCGAAACTGCCAAAGATAGATTACGGACAGCAAGGACTGCCGAGTTATGACTCGAGAACTTGTTTCAGCTGTGGTATGTCAGGCCACATCAGGAATGATTGCCCCAAAGGGACAGCCGAAAAGCAACTCGAACGAAAAGACTACCGTGGGGTAATCGAACCAGCGGCGAAGAGGCAGGCCGCAGCACCGTGGGTTTATGATCTATCGTGGGACATGGGCGATACGGGCAGGTACAGCTCGATCACTGGTACGTACATAACCCTAACTGTTAAATAAAATCGAGCATTGCATGGCATGCATAAACAGTAGGGTACGTAGCATTCAAGTTGAATGTGTAGGGACCTTGGTTGTGGGCGGTGTTGAAACACATGTCATGTTTGATTCCGGGGCTTCACATTGCTTTGTAAGCCCGGAATGGTTTAAAAAGAGTGGGATTCAAGGAGAACCCATCTCTGGAATGAGTAAAGTACAAGCGGCTGGAGGGCAAATAATGAATTCCCTGGGAATTGTGCGGAACATCCCGGTTATGATTGGGAATGTCAGTTTGCCGGCCGACTTGGTAGTAGTCCAACTCAAGAATTACGATGTAATCTTGGGAATGGCTGGGTGGGAATGTACAAGGCGACCCTAGAGTGTCATAGGGGCTGAGTTGGGTTTGAAAAAGAGGGAGGGAGACTAGAGTTCCAAGGGATCCAACCCACCTCGGGAAGTTTGATAATCTCAGCAATCCAGGCAGAACGGATGCTAGAGAAGGGGTGTGAGGCCTATGTAGCCACGATAAGCACCGAGGAAAATAAGAAGAGTTGGGAGTTAAAGGATATCCCAGTGGTCAATGAATTCGCAAATGTGTTCCAGGCCATGTCCAGGTTACCGCCTGATAGGTCGGATCCATTCATGATTGAATTGGAACCAGGGGTTGCCCCAATCTCGAAAGCGCCATATCGTATGGCTCCAGCCGAGATGGCTGAGTTAAAGAAACAGTTGGAAGAACTGTTGGATAAAGGATTTATCAGGCCGAGTGAGTCACCTTGGGGTGCACTGGTGCTGTTTGTGAAAAAGAAGGATGGAAGCTTTAGGCTTTGCATCGATTATCGGGGATTGAATCGGGTTACGGTAAAGAACAAGTACCCATTACCTCAAATTGATGAGTTGTTGGATCAACTCAGAGGTGCGACCTGGTTATCAAAGATCGATTTTGGCACAGGGATATCACCAAATTCCGATTGAGCCATCGGATATTTGGAAGACAGCCTTCCGGATTAGATATGGACACTACGAGTTTGTAGTGATGCCATTCGGTTTAACCAATGCACCGACAGCCTTTATGAAGATGATGAATAGTGTATTTCGGGATTGTTTAGATGAGTTCGTTATTATTTTCATTGATTACATCCTCGTCTATTCAAGGGGCCATGAAATGCAACAAAATCATCTAAAGGTGGTGATGGAACGGTTAAGGGAGCATGAGCTCTATGCCAAGCTGAGTGAGTGTAGCTTTTGGCAGAGAAGCATTGGATTCTTGGGGCATATGGTTTCGGATCAAGGGGTGTCAGTAGACCCGTAGAAAGTTAAGGCTATGAAAGATTGGCCAAGGCCTCATAAGTAAACTGAGATTAGGAGCTTCCTGGGTTTGGCCAGATACTATAGACGGTTTGTCAATGGGTTTGCGAAAATGGCTTACCCCATGACCTGTCTAACCCGGAACGATGTTAAGTACGAGTCGATAGACGAGTGAGAGGAATGTTTCCAACGGTTGAAGAAGATGCTGACGACTGCACCAGTCTTGGCACTGCCTGAACTGGATGAGCCCTATGCAGTATACACAGACGCATCCAGAACTGGGCTGGGTGCTGTTCTGATGCAAAAGGGTAGGGTGATTGCCTACGCATCAAGGAAATTGCGGAAACATGAAGGAAACTATCCCACTCACGACTTAGAAATGGCGGCAGTAATCTTTGCATTAAAGATTTGGCGGTCATACTTATATGGAGCCAAAGTGCAAGTTTTTACCGACCATAAGAGTCAGAAGTACATTTCCACTCAACCCGAATTGAAGCTTAGGCAAAGAAGGTGGATGGAATTCGTGGCTGATTATGACCCCGATATTGCCTACCACCCGGGAAAGGCAAATCTTGTGGTGGATGCCTTGAGTAGGAGGCGAACGGAGGTTCATGCGGAAAAGGATGCGGAAACCCTTGTTGGACTGGTTAAGATGATGCATTTGAATGCAATATCAAGTTAACCAGAACCGTTAGGTATGGACGCAGCAAATCGGGCAGATCTATTGAGTAAGATCCGAATAGCCCAAGAGAAAGATGAACTGCTGAACCAAGCGGTCCAGAACAATCAGTCCGAGTATGAGAAATCGAAGAACGGGGACAATTGTGATAAGAGGACGAGTGTGTGTTCCTAATGTACGAGAATTAAGAGAAGAAATCCTAAGGGAAGCACATCAGTCCAAATTCGCAATTCACCCGGGTGCGAGTAAGATGTACCGAGACTTGAAGCGGTACTACCATTGGGCAGGACTGAAGAGAAATGTGGCTGAATGGGTGGCTAAGTGTCCGACTTGCCAACTGGTCAAGGCAGAACACCAAGTCACGAGTGGTTTGTTGCAAAACTTACCCATTCCGGAATGCAAGTGGGACCATATCACAATGGATTTTGTGAGTGGGTTACCAAGGACCAAGGCACGACATGATGCTATCTGGGTGGTCGTGGATAGGCTGACCAAGTCGGCACACTTTCTGGTTATCCAGAAAACGGATGGGGCACAAAGAATTGTGGCACGTTATGTGGAAGAGATAGTCCGATTGCATAGAGTTCCGGTAAGCATTGTCTCTGATCGGGATCCACGATTCACGGCCCATTTTTGGAAGGCATTCCAAAAGACCTAAGGAACGAGGGTGAACATGAGCACGGCTTACCACCCCCAAACAGATGGGCAATCCAAACGAACCATCCAGACACTCGAGGACATGTTGCGGGCATATGTTTTGGATTGGGGCGGATCATGGGAAAAATATTTTCCCTTAGCCGAATTCTCATACAACAGTAGCTTCCAGACGACCATCGGAATGTTCTCCTTATGAAGTATTGTATGGGCGGCCTTGTCGGACCCCATTGTGTTGGACCGAAGTGGGGGAGCGTAGGACCCTTGGACCAGATATTGCGGATGAAACCACTGAGAAGATCAAGTTCTTAAGGATCAAAAATGAAGGAGGCCCAAGATAGACAGAAAAGTTATGCGGACAAACGAAGAAGAAATTTGGAGTTCGAGGTAGGTGATTGGGTATATTTGAAAACAATCACATTTAAGTGAAGGAATCAAACTTCGAAGAGTGGAAAGTTGAATCCAAGGTACTTAGGCCCGTTTAAAGTCATAGATAGAGTTGGGTTAGTCACATACAAACTGGACTTACCACCCGAAATGGACATGTTCCATAACGTCTTCCATGTGTCGCAACTAAGGAAGTGCCTATCCGACCAAGACATAGTAGTTTCTGCACCACCTACTGAACTAAAGGAAAATCTAACCTTAGAAGCTATTCCAGCTCGGATCATCGAGCAAATGGAAAGAGTTACCAGAAGAAAGGTGGTTCGGTGATCAAGGTAGTATGAAAGTGCAATGGGACCGAAGAAATGACTTGGGAAACCGAAAACAAAATGAAGGCCGAATTTCCTAAGTGGTTCGAGATGTAGGAAACCAACCAGATACTTGGCCTGGATTCAAGGACAAATCCACTTAAGGTGGGGGAGACATGTAACACCCCCTATCCTCAGTAAGGATCGGTTGGGCGAGCTGGCCGGCAGTTGGGCAAGCTGGCCGGCAGCTGGGAGAGCTGGTCGGCAGCTGGGCGAGCTGGCTGGCAGTTGGGTGAGCTGGCCGGCAGTTGGACGAGCTGGTTTCGATAGCTGGCCGGCAGTTGGATGCATGGCATCAAACAGTTTCGATAGATTGGATTACTTTGATGATTTTTTGTCTCTATTTCCGTCTCAAATTCTGTCAAAATATAGAAAATTGAGATAGCTTAAAGTGGCCAATGGATTCGTGTTATTCTAAACTCTAAATCATAAGTTACGGACGATTTAGTGCAGACATGTCAAGGTAATCAGATAGTTAAAGTGATCATTCTAACCTGATCATTGGTGTTGATTAAGTAAATGCTTATAAATGAAGCATAAAGCATGACATCACGTAGTTTGGGATATATTGGATTACTTGGATGCTTTGTCGTCTCTATTTCTGTCTCAAATTTTGTCAAACCATATAAAATTGAGCTAGATTAACGTGGGCATCACGCATTTTTGGATATATTGGATTACTTCGACGCTTTTTAGTCTCCATTTCTATCTCATATTCTATTACAATATAGAAAATTGGGCTAGCTTAACGTGGGCATTGGATTAATGTCATTATGAGCTTTGAATCAAAAGTTACTCACGATTTAGTGCAGACATGTCAAGTTGAGTTGCCAGTTAAAATGATCATTCTAATCTGATCATTGGTGCTCATTAAGTAAAGAATTATAAATGCAGCATAATGCAAATGAAGCATAATGCATGGCATCACACAGTTTTGGATATATTGGATTACTTAGAGGCTCTTTTGTCACAATATAGAATTGACGTAGCTTAATGTGGGCATTGGATTCATGTGATTTTGAGCTATAAATCAAATGTTATGGACGATTTAGTGGAGCCTTGACAACTTGATCGGCTAGTTAAAATGATCATTCTAAACTGATCATTGGTGCTCACTGAGTAAAAGCTTAATAATGAAAAAAAAAATGCATGGCATTATGCAGTTTGGAATGGATTGGATTACTTGGACGTTTTGTCGTATCTATTGTTGTCTCCAATTTTGTCACAATATAGAAAATTGAGCCTGCTTAACATGGACACTGGATTTGTGTCATTGTGAGTTCTAAATAAAACGTTACATACGATTTAGTGCGGACATGAGAAGTTGATCGGTCAGTTAAAGTGATCACTCTAAACTGATCATTGGTGCTCGGTAATTAAAGGCTTATAAATGAAGCATAATACATGGAATAAAGGAGTTTAAATAGATTGGATTACTTGGACTCTTTTTTGTCTCTATTTCTGTCTCCAATTTTTTCATAATACAGAAAATTGAGATAACTTAACGTCGGCATTGGTTTCGTGTCATTCTAAGCTCTAAATCAAAAGTTACGGATGATGATTTAGTGCGGACATATCAAGTTGATCGGTCAGTTAAAGCGATCATTCTAAACTGATCATTGGTGCTCATTGAGCAAAGGGTTATAAATGAAGCATAATGCATGGTATCACACAGTTTTGGATAGATTCGATTCCTTGGACGCTTTGGCGTGCCTATTTTTGTCTAAAATTTTTGTACAATATAGAAAATTGAGCTAGCTTAACGTTGGCATTGGATTCGTGTCCTTCTCAGCTCTAAATCAAAAGTTACGGATGATTAAGTGCAGACATGTTAAGTTGATCGGCCAGTTAAATTGATCATTCTAAACTGATTATTGGTGCCCATTGAGTAAAGGCTTATAAATGAAGCATAATTCATGGAATCATAGAGTTTAGGATAGATTGGATTACTTGGACATTTTTTCGTATCTAGTTTTGTCTCAAATTTTTATCACAGTATTGAAAATTGAATTGGTTTAATTTGGGCATTGGATTCGTGTCATTCTGAACTATAAATCAAAAGTTATGAACGATTTAGTGGAGACATGAAAAAGTCATCGGCTAGTTCAAATGTTTATTTTAAACTGATAATTGGTACTCATTGAGTAAAAGCTTATAAATGAAAAATAATGCATGGAATCACACAGTTTGGGATGGATTGGATTACTTGGATGCTTCGTCGTATTTATTTTTGTCTCAAACTTTGTCACATAATAGAAAATTGAGCTTGCTTAACGTTGGCACTAGATTCATGTCATTCTAGGCTCTAAATCAAAAGGACGATTTAGTGTGCACATGTCAAGTTGATCGTCCAATTAAAGTGATCATTCTAAACTGATCAGTGGTGCTCATTAAGTAAAGGCTTATAAATGAAGCATTATGCATGGCATCAAGCAGTTTGGATAGACTGGATTACTTGGGCGCTTTGTCATATCTATTTCTTTCTCAAATTAAGTCAAAATATCGAAAATTGAACTAGTTTAATCTAGGCATTGGAGTCATGTCATTCTGAGCTCTTAATCAAAAGTTACGGACGATCTAGTGCAGACATGTCAAGTTGATCGGCCAGGTAAAGTGATCATTCTAAACTGATCATTGGTGCTCATTGAATAAAGGCTTATAAATGAGGCGTAATGTATGGCATCACACACTTTGGATAGTTTGGATTACTTGGATGCTATGTGTTATCTATTTCTGTCTCAAATTTTGTTACAATATAGAAAACTGAGCAAGATTAAAGTGGGCTTTGGATTCGTGTGTTTCAGAGCTCTAAATCAAAAGTTACACATGATTTAGTGCGGACATGTCAAGTTGATCGGCCAGTTAAAGTGATCATTCTAAATTGATCATTGGTGCACATTACGTAAAGTCTTATAAATGAAGCATAAAGCATGCTATCATGCAGTTTGGTATAGATTGGATTACTTGGACGCTTTGTTATCTCTATAGTCTTAAGTTTTGTAAAAATATAGAAAATTGAGCTAGCTTAACGTGGGCAATGGATTCATGTGTTTCTGAGCTCAAAATCAAAAGTTACGGACGATTTAGTGTGGACATGTCAAGTTGATTTGGCAGTTAAA
The DNA here is from genome assembly GCA_018901945.1 of Pugionium dolabratum. Classification (NCBI taxonomy): domain Eukaryota; kingdom Viridiplantae; phylum Streptophyta; class Magnoliopsida; order Brassicales; family Brassicaceae; genus Pugionium; species Pugionium dolabratum. The sequence goes on from JAEVFF010000283.1 coordinate 80,187, forward strand.
GTAATCATTCAAAACTGATCATTGGTGCTTATTGAGTAAACACTTATAAATAAAGCACAAGACATGGCATCACACAGTTTGGGATAGATTGGATTACTTGGATGCTTTATCGTATCTAGTTTCGTCTCATATTTTTTCACAATATAGAAATTTGAACTAGCTTAATGTGGGCATTGGATTCGTGGCATTCTGAATTATAAATAAGAAGTTATGGACGATTGAGTGCGGACATGTCAAGGTGATAAGCCAGTCAAAGTGATCATTCTAAACTGATCATTGGTGCTCATTAAGTAAAGGCTTATAACTGAAGCATAATACATGGCATCAAGTATTTTGGATAGATTGGATTACTTGGGTGCTTTGTCGTATCTATTTCAGTCTCAAATTTAGTGAATATATAGATAATTGAGCTAGTTTAATGTGGGCATTGGATTCGTGTCACTCTGAGCTCTAAATCAAAAGTTTCGGACGATTTAATGCGGACATGTGAAGTTGATCGGCCAGTTAAAGTGATCATTTTAAACTGATCATTGGTGCTCAATGAGTAAAGGCTTATAAATGAAACATAACGCATGACATCACACAGTTTTTGATAGATTGGATAACTTGGATGCTTTGTCGTATCTTGTTCTATGTTAAATTTTGTCACGATATAGAAAATTGAACAAGCTTAACGTGGGCATTGGATTCGTGTCATTCTAAGCTATAAATCAAAAGTTATATACGATTTAGTGCAAACATGCAAGTTGATCGGCCTGTTAGAATTATCATTCTAAACTGATCATTGGTGCTCATCGAGGAAAATCTTTTAAATGAAAAATAATGCATGGCATCATGTTGTTTGGGATGTATTGGATTACTTGGATGTTTGCCGTCTCTATTGCAGTCTCAAATTTTATCAAAATATAGAAAATTGAGCTAGCGTAACGTGTGCATTGGATTCGTGTCATTCTAAGCTCTAAATCAAAAGATTCGGACGATTTAATGCGGATATGTCAAGTTGATCAGCCAGTTAAAGTTATCATTTTAAAATTATCATTGGTGCTCAATGAGTAAATGCTTATAAATGAAGCATAATGCATGACATCACACAATTTTTGATAGATTGGATTACTTGGATGCTTTGTCATATCTTGTTCTATTTTAAATTTTTATCAGAAAATAGAAAATTGAACAAGCTTAACGTGGGCATTGGATTCGTGTCATTCTAAGCTATAAATCAAAAGTTACATATGATTTAGTGCAGACATTACAAGTTGATCGACAAGTTAAAGTGATCATTTTAAAATGATCATTGGCGCTCATATAGTAAAAGCTTATAAACGAAAATTAATGCGTGGCATCACGTAGTTTGGGATAGATTGGATTACTTGAACGCTTTGTCGTGTCTATTTCTGTCTCAAATTTTGCCACAATATAGAAAATTGAGCTAGCTTAATGTGGGTATTGGATTCGTGTCACTCTGAGCTCTAAATTAAAAGTTACGAACGATTCAGTGGACATGTCAAGTTGATCGGCCAGTTAAAGTGATCATTTTAATATGATCATTGGTGCTGATTAAGTAAACGCTTATAAATAAAGCATAATGCATGGCATCACACAGTTTTGGATAGATTGGATTACTTGGATGATTTTTCATATCTATTTATGTCTCAAATTTTGTTACAATATAGAAAATGGAGCTAGCTTAACATGGGCATTGGATTCGTGTCATTCTGAGCTCTAAATCAAAAGTTACGACGTTTTAGTGAGAACATGTCAAGTTGATCGGCTAGTTAAAGTGATCATTCTAAAATGATCATTGGTGATCATTAAGTAAAGGCTTATAAAGGAAGCATAATGAATGGAAGTACACAGTTTTGGATAGATTGGACTACTTGAACGCTTTATCGTATCTATTTGTGTTTCAAATTTTGTTACAATATAGAAAATTGAGCTAGATTAACGTAGGCATTTGATTCGTGTGTTTCTGCGCTCTAAATCAAAAGTAACGGACGATTTAGTGCGTACATATCAAGTTCATCGGCGAGTTAAAAGGATCATTCAAAACTGATCATTGGTGCTCATTGAGTAAAAGCTTAGAAATTATGCATAAAGCATGGCATCAAGTGGTTTGCGTAGATTGGATTACTTGGACACTTTGGCGACTCTATTTTTTTTATCAAAATTTTGTCAAAACATAAAAATTTGATCTAGGTTAAAGTGGGGATGGAATTCGTGTCATTCTAAGCTCTAAATCAAACGTTATGGACGATTTAGTGCGGACATGTCAAGTGGATCGGCTAGTTAAAGTGATCATTCTAAACTGATCATTGGTGCTCATTAAATAAAGGCTTATAAATGAAACATAATGCATGTCATCAAGGAGTTTGGATAGATTGGATTATTTGGATGCTTTGTTGTCTCTATATTTGTCTCAAATTTCGTCAAGATACAGAAAATTGAGCTACCTTAACGCGGGCATTGGATTCGTGTCATTCTGAGCCTAAAACAAAAACTTACGGGACGATATAATGCCGACATGTCAAGTTGAATAAGCCAGTTAATATGATCATTCTAAACTGATCATTGGGGCTCATGGAGTAAAGGGTTATAAATGAAGCATAATACATGGCATCACACAATTTTGGATAGATTGGATTACTTGGACGTTTTGTCGTATCTATTTCTCTCACAAATTTTCTTACAATATAGAAAATTGAGCTACCGTAACATGGACATTGGATTCTTGTCATTCTAAGCTCTAAATCAAAAGTTACAGACGATTTAGTGTGGACTTGTCAAGTTGATTGGCCAGTTAATATGATCATTTTAAACTGATAATTGGTGCTCATTACGTAAAGGCTTATAAATGAAGCATAATGCATGCCATCACTGAGTTAGCTCAATTTTCTACATTGAAACAATATTTGAGACACAAATAGATACGACAAAGCGGTCCAAGTAATCCAATCTATCTAAAACTATGTGATGCCATGCATTATGATTCATTTATAAGCTTTTACTCAATGAGAACCAATTATCACTTTAGAATAATCGTACTAACTAGCCGATCGACTTGACGTATCCACACTAAATCTTCCATAACTTTTGATTTTGAACTCAGAATGATACGAATCCAATGCCCACGTTAAGCTATTCAATTTTTTATATTGTCACAAAATTGGAGACAAAACTAGATATGACAAAGCGTACAAATAATTCAATCAATCCCAAACTGCACGATGTCATGCATTATGCTTCATTTATAAGCCTTTACCCAATGAGCACCAATGATCAGTTTAGAATAGTCATATTAACTGGCCGATCAACTTGACATGTTCACACTAAATCGTCCATAACTTTTGATTTAGAGCTCAGAATGACACAAATCCAATGTCCACGTTAAACTAGCTAAATTTTCTATATTTTGCAAAATTTAAAACAGAAATTGACACAAAAAAGCATCCACGTTATCCAATCTATCTCAAACTGCGTGGTGCCATGCTTTATAGTTCATTTATAAGCTTTTACCTAATGATCACCAGTGATCAGTTTAGAATGATCACTTTAACTAGTCGATCAACTTTACTTGTCTGCACTAAATTGTCTATAACTCTTGATTTATAGATCAGAATGACACGAATGCAATGCCCACGTTAACCTTTCTTGATTTTCTATAATGTGACAAAATTTGAGACAGAAATAGATACGACAAAGCGTCCAAGTAATCCAATATATCCAAAACTATGTGATTCCATGCAAAATGTTCATTTAAAATGATCAGTTTAGAATAATCATATTAACTGACCGATAAACGTGATATGTCCGCACTAAATCGTCCTTAACTTTTGATTTATAGCTCAGAATGACACGAATCCAATGCCCACGTTAAGATAACTTAATTTTCTAAATTGTAACAAAATTTGAGACAAAAATAGATATGACAAAAGTCCAAGTAATCAAATATATCCAAAATTTTGTGATGCCATGCATTATGCTTCATTTAGAGGTCTTTACTCAATGAGCACCAATGATCTCTTTAGAATAATCGTATTAACTGACAGATCAACTTGACATGTCCGTAGTAAATCGTCCATAACTTTGGATTTTGAGCTCCGAATGACACGAATCCAATTCACACATTAAGCTCGCTTAATTTTCTATATTTTGACAAAATTTGAGACAGAAATAGAGACAACAAAACATCCAAGTAATCCAATCTATCCCAAATTGCGTGATGCAATGTTGTATGCTTCATTAATAAGCCTTTACTTAGAGAGCGCCAATGATCAGTTTAGAATCATAACCTAAAATGGCCGATCAATATGAGATGTGTGCACTGAATCGTCCGTAAGTTTTGATTTAGAGCTCATATTGACACAAATCCAATATTCACGTTAAGCTAGCTCAAGTTTCTGTATTGTAAGAAAATTTGAGACAGAAATAGATATGAAAAAGCGTAAAAATAATTAAATATATCCAAAACTATGTGATGTCATGCATTATGCTTCATTTAGAAGTCTTTACTCAATGAGAACCAATGATAAGTTTAGAATAATCATATTAACTAGCCGATCAACTTGACATGTCCGCACTAAATCATTCGTAACTTTTGATTTAGAGCTCAGAATGACACGAATCCAATACCAACGTTAAGCTAGCTTAATTTTCTATATTGTAACAAAATTTGAGACAAAAATAGATACGAAAAAGCATCAAAGTAACCAAATATATCCAAAACTGTGTGATGGCATGCATTATGCTTCATTTAGAAGTCTTTACTCAATGAGCAGCAATGATTAGTTTAGAATGACCATATTAACTGGCCGATCAACTTGACAAATCATCGATAACTTTGGATTTTGAACTCCGAATGACACGAATCCAATGCGCACGTTAAGTTTGCTTAATTTTGTATATTTTGACAAAATTTGAGACAGAAATTGAGACGACAAAGCGTCCAAGTAATCCAATCTATCCCAAACTGCGTTATGCAATGTTGTATGCTTCATTTATAAGCTTTTACTCAAAGAGCACCAATGATCAGTTTAGAATCAGAACTTTAAATGGCTGATGCACTTGATATGTTAGCACTAAATCGTCCATAAGTTTTGATATAGAGCTCAAAATGACACAAATCCAATGCCCACGTTAAGATAGCTCAATTTTCTATATTGTAACAAAATTTGAGACAAAAATAGATACGACAAAAGCGTCCAAATAATCCAATATATCCAAAACTATGTGATGCCATGCATTATGCTTCATTTAGAAGCCTTTAATCAATGAGAACCAATGATCAGTTTAGAATAATCATATTAACTGGCCAATCACCTTGATATTTCCGCATTAAATCGTACGTAACTTTTGATTTAGAGCTAAGAATGGCACGAATGCAATGCCCACGTTAAGCTAGCTTAATTGTGTACATTGTAACAAAATATGAGACAAAAAATAGATACGAAAAAGTCCAAGTAATCAAATATATCCAAAACTTTGTGATGCCATGTAGTATGGTTCATTTAGAAGTATTTACTCAATGATCAGCACTGATCAGTTTAGAATAATCATATTAACTGGCCGATCAACTTGACATGTCCGCAGTAAATCATCTGTAACTTTGGATTTTGAGCGCAGAATGACACGAATCACATGCGCATGTTAAACTTGTTTAATTTTTTATATTTTGACAAAATTTGAGACAAAAATAGAAACGAAAATGATTTATGCTTCATTTATAATCTTTTACTTATAGAGCACCAATAATCAGTTTAGAATCATAACCTAAAATGGCCGGTCAACTTGATATATCTGCACTAAATTTTCATTTATAATCTTTTACTTATAGAGCACCAATAATCAGTTTAGAATCATAACTTAAAATGGCCGGTCAACTTGATATATCTGCACTAAATCGTCCGTAAGTTTTGATTTAGAGCTCAGAATGACACAAATCCAATGTCCACGTCAAGCTAGCTCAATTTTCTATATTGTAACAAAATTAGAGACACAAATAGATACGACAAAGCATACAAGTAATCCAATCTATCCAAAACTATGTGATGCCATGCATTATTATTCATTTATAAGCCTTTACTCAATGAGCACCAATTATTCATTTATAAGCCTTTACTCAATGAGCACCAATCTATCCAAAACTATGTGATGCCATGCATTATTAGTTTAGAATAATTGTATTAACTAGCCGATCAACTTGATATATCTACACTAAATCGTCCATAACTTTTGATTTAGAGCTCAGAATTACAGGAATCCGATGCCCACGTTAAACTAGCTTAATTTTCTATATTGTAACAAAATTTGAGACAAAAATAGACACGACAAAGCGTCCAAGAAATAAAATATATCCGAAACTATGTCATGCTATGCATTATGCTTCATTTAGAAGTCTTTACTCATTGATCACCAGTGAGCAGTTTAGAATAATCATATTAACTGGCCGATCAACTTGACATATCCACAATAATCATCTGTAGCTTTTGATTTTGAGCTTAGAATGACACGAATCTAATGTGCACGTTAATCTTGCTAAATTTTCTATATTTTGAGAAAATTTGAGACAGTAATGGAGACGACAAAGCGCCCAAGTAATCGAATCTATGCACAACTACGTGATGCAATGTCGTATGCTTCATTTATAAGCCTTTCCTCAAAGAGCACCAATGATAAGTTTAAAATGATAACTTTAAATGGCCGATCAACTTGATATGTCTGCACTAAATCGTCCGTAAGTTTTGATTTAGAGCTCAGAATGACACAAATCCAATGTGCACGTTAAGCTAGCTCAATTTTCAATATTGTAACAAAATTTGAGGCAGAAATAGATACAACAAAGCATGCAAGTAATCCAATCTATCCAAAACTGCGTGATGCCATGCTTTATGCTTCATTTGTAAGCCTTTACTTACTGAGCTCGAATGATTAGTTTAGAATGATTACTATTATTGGCCGATCAGCTTGGCATGTCCGCACTAAATCGTCCATAACTTTGATTTAGACCGTAGAATGAAACAAATACAATGCCCACGTTAAGCTAGCTCAACTTTCTACATTGTAACAAAATATTAGACAGAAATATACATACGACAAATCATCCAAGTATTCAAATCTATCCAAAACTGTTTGATGCCATGCATTATGCTTCATTTATAAGCTTTTACTCAATGCGCACCAATGATCAATTTAGAATAATCGTATTAACTGACTGATGAACTTGACATGTCCGCACTAAATCATTAGTAACTTTTGATGCGTATCCAATGCTCACGTTAAGCTAGATAAATTTTCTATATTTTAATAAAATTTGAGACATAAATAGAGATGACAAAGCGTCCAAGTAATCCAATATATCCCAAATTATGTGATGCCATGCATTATGCTTCATTTATAAGCCTTTACTCAATGAGCACCAATGCTCCATTGAGAATAATCATATTAACTGCCAGATCAACTTGACATGCCACACTAAATCGTTCGTAACTTTTGATTTTGGGCTCAGAATGATAAGAATCAATGCCCGCATTAAGTTTGCTTAATTTTGTATATTTTGACAAAATTTGAGACAGAAATTGAGACGACAAAGCGTCCAAGTAATCCAATCTATCCCAAACTGCGTGATGCAATGTTGTATGCTTCATTTATAAGCTTTTACTCAAAGAGCACCAATGATCAGTTTAGAATCATAACTTTAAATGGCTGATGCACTTGATATGTTAGCACTAAATCGTCCATAAGTTTTGATATAGAGCTCAAAATGACACAAATCCAATGCCCACGTTAAGATAGCTCAATTTTCTATATTGTAACAAAATTTGAGACAAAAATAGATACGACAAAAGCGTCCAAATAATCCAATATATCCAAAACTATGTGATGCCATGCATTATGCTTCATTTAGAAGCCTTTAATCAATGAGAACCAATGATCAGTTTAGAATAATCATATTAACTGGCCAATCACCTTGGTATTTCCGCATTAAATCGTACGTAACTTTTGATTTAGAGCTAAGAATGGCACGAATGCAATGCCCACGTTAAGCTAGCTTAATTGTGTATATTGTAACAAAATATGAGACAAAAAATAGATACGAAAAAGTTCAAGTAATCAAATATATCCAAAACTTTGTGATGCCATGCAGTATGGTTCATTTAGAAGTATTTACTCAATGATCAGCACTGATCAGTTTAGAATAATCATATTAACTGGCCGATCAACTTGACATGTCCGCAGTAAATCATCTATAACTTTGGATTTTGAGCGCAGAATGACACGAATCACATGCGCATGTTAAACTTGTTTAATTTTTTATATTTTGACAAAATTTGAGACAAAAATAGAAACGAAAATGATTTATGCTTCATTTATAATCTTTTACTTATAGAGCACCAATAATCAGTTTAGAATCATAACTTAAAATAGCCGGTTAACTTGATATATCTGCACTAAATTTTCATTTATAATCTTTTACTTATAGAGCACCAATAATCAGTTTAGAATCATAACTTAAAATGGCCGGTCAACTTGATATATCTGCACTAAATCGTCCGTAAGTTTTGATTTAGAGCTCAGAATGACACAAATCCAATGTCCACGTCAAGCTAGCTCAATTTTCTATATTGTAACAAAATTAGAGACACAAATAGATACGACAAAGCATACAAGTAATCCAATCTATCCAAAACTATGTGATGCCATGCATTATTATTCATTTATAAGCCTTTACTCAATGAGCACCAATTATTCATTTATAAGTCTTTACTCAATGAGCACCAATCTATCCAAAACTATGTGATGCCATGCATTATTAGTTTAGAATAATTGTATTAACTAGCCGATCAACTTGATATGTCTACACTAAATCGTCCATAACTTTTGATTTAGAGCTCAGAATGATAGGAATCCGATGCCCATGTTAAACTAGCTTAATTTTCTATATTGTAACAAAATTTGAGACAAAAATAGATACGACAAAGCGTCCAAGAAATCAAATATATCCGAAACTATGTCATGCTATGCATTATGCTTCATTTAGAAGTCTTTACTCATTGATCACCAGTGAGCAGTTTAGAATAATCATATTAACTGGCCGATCAACTTGACATATCCACAATAAATCATCTGTAGCTTTTGATTTTGAGCTTAGAATGACACGAATCTAATGTGCACGTTAATCTTGCTAAATTTTCTATATTTTGAGAAAATTTGAGACAGTAATGGAGACGACAAAGCGTCCAAGTAATCGAATCTATGCACAACTACGTGATGCAATGTCGTATGCTTCATTTATAAGCCTTTCCTCAAAGAGCACCAATGATAAGTTTAAAATGATAACTTTAAATGGCCGATCAACTTGATATGTCTGCACTAAATCGTCCGTAAGTTTTGATTTAGAGCTCAGAATGACACAAATCCAATGTGCACGTTAAGCTAGCTCAATTTTCAATATTGTAACAAAATTTGAGGCAGAAATAGATACAACAAGGCATGCAAGTAATCCAATCTATCCAAAACTGCGTGATGCCATGCTTTATGCTTCATTTGTAAGCCTTTACTTACTGAGCTCGAATTATTAGTTTAGAATGATTACTATTATTGGCCGATCAACTTGGCATGTCCGCACTAAATCGTCCATAACTTTGATTTAGACCGTAGAATGAAACAAATACAATGCCCACGTTAAGCTAGCTCAACTTTCTACATTGTAACAAAATATTAGACAGAAATATACATACGACAAATCATCCAAGTATTCAAATCTATCCAAAACTGTTTGATGCCATGCATTATGCTTCATTTATAAGCTTTTACTCAATGCGCACCAATGATCAATTTAGAATAATCGTATTAACTGACTGATGAACTTGACATGTCCGCACTAAATCATTAGTAACTTTTGATGCGTATCCAATGCTCACGTTAAGCTAGATAAATTTTCTATATTTTAATAAAATTTGAGACATAAATAGAGATGACAAAGCGTCCAAGTAATCCAATATATCCCAAATTATGTGATGCCATGCATTATGCTTCATTTATAAGCCTTTACTCAATGAGCACCAATGCTCCATTGAGAATAATCATATTAACTGCCAGATCAACTTGACATGCCACACTAAATCGTTCGTAACTTTTGATTTTGGGCTCAGAATGATAAGAATCAATGCCCGCGTTAAGCCAGCTAAATTTTCTATATTTTGGCAAAATTTGAGACAAAAATAGAGACGACAAAGCGTCCAACTAATCCAATCTTTCTCAGACTGCGTGATGCCACACTTTATGATTCATTTATAAGCTTTTACTAAAGGAGCACCAATGACCAGTTTAGAATGATAACTTTAAGTGGGCAATCAACTTGACACGTCCACACTAAATCGTATGTAATTTTTTATTTAGAGCACAGAATGACACGAATCTAGTGCCTACGTTAAGCTAGCTCAATTTTCTATACTGTAACAAAATTTGAGACAAAAATAGATACGACAAAGCATACAAGTAATCCAATCTATCCAAAAGCATGTGATGCAATGCATTATGCTTCATTTAGAAGCCTTTACTCAATGAAAACCAATCATCAGTTTCGAATAATCATACTAACTGGCCGATCAACTTGACATGTCCGCACTAAATCTTCCGTAACTTTTGATTTAGAGTTCAAAATGACACGAATCCAATGCCCTTGAGACAAAAATAGAGTCAAAAAAGCGTCCAAGTAATCCGATAAATCCAAAACTGCACAATGCCATGTATTATGCTTCATTTAGAAGCCTTTACTCAATGAGGACCAATGATCAGGTTAGAATAATCATATTAACTGGCCGATCAATTTGACATGTTCGCACTAACTCGTGTGTAACTTTTAATTTAGAGCTCAGAATGACATGAATCCAATGCCGACGTTCAGCTAGCTAAAATTTTAATATTTTGCAAAGTTTGAGACAGAATAGAAGCGTCCAAGTAATCTAATCTATCCCTAACTGCATGATGTCATGCTTTATGCTTCATTTATAAGACTTTACTCAATCAGGACCATTAATAAGCTTAGAATAATCATCTTAACTAATCGATTAACTTGACATGTCTGCACCAAATCGTCCATAATTTTTCATTTATAGCTCAGAATGACACGAATCCAATAAAAACATTAAGCTAGCTCAATTTTCTATATTGTGGCAAAATTTGAGACAGAACTAGATATGCAAAGCATCCAAGTAATCCAATCTATCCAAAACTTTTTGATGCCATGCATTATGCTTCATATTAATCCTTCACTCAATGAGTACCAATGATCAGTTTACAATAGTCATATTAACCCGCTGATCAACTTGACAAGTCCGCACTAAATAGTCTTTAACTTTAGATTTTGAGTTAAGAATGACTCGAATCCAATGTCCACGTTAAGATATCTCAATTTTCTATATTGTGGCAAAATTTGAGACAGAATAGAGACGAAAAAGCGTTTAGGTAATCCAATATATCCCAAACAACGTGATGCCATGGTTTATGCTTCATTTATAACCCTTTTCTTAATGAGCTCCAATGATTAGTTTAGAATGATTACTTTAACTGTCGGATAAACTTACATGTTTGCAGTAAATCGTTTGTAACTTTTGATTTAGAGCTCATAATGACACAAATCCAATGCCGACGTTAAGCTTGCTCAATTTTTTATTTGTAACAAAATTTGAGATAGAAATATATATACGACAAAGCATCCTAGTATTCCAATCTATCCAAAACTGTTTGATGCCATGCATTATGCTTCATTTATTAGTCCTTACTCATGCGCACCAATTATCAATTTAGAATAATCATATTAACTGGGCGATGAAATTGACATGTTCACACCAAATCGGCAGTAACTTTTGATTTTGCGCTCAGAATGACATGAATCCAATGTCCACGTTAAGCTAGTTAAATTTTCTATATTTTAACAAAATTTGAGACAGAAATAGAGACGACAAACCGTCCAAGTAATCCAGTCTATCCAAAACTATATGATGCCATGCATTATGCTTCATTTATAAGCCATTACTCAATGAGCACCAATTATCATTTTAGAATAACCATATTAACTGGCCGATCAACTTGACGTGGCGCACTAAATTGTCCGTAAACTTTTTATTTTGAGCTCAGAATGATACGAATCAATGCTCACGTTAAGCTTGTTAAATTTTCAATATTTTGACAGAATTTGAGACAGAATTAGAGACGACAAAGCGTCCAAGTAATCCAATCTTTCCCAAACTGCGTGATCTCATGTTTTATGCTTCATTTATAAGCGCTTACTTAAGGAGCACCAATGACGAGTTTAAAATGATAACTCTATGTGGCCGATTAACTTGACATGTCCACAATAAATCGTCTGTAAATTTTTACTTATAGCTCAGAATGACAAGAATCCAATATCCACGTTAAGCTAGCTCAATTTTCTATTGTAACTGAATCTGAGACCAAAATAGATACGACAAAGCGTCCAAGTAATCCAATCTATCCAAAACTGTGTGATGCCATGCATTATGCTTTATTTATAAGCCTTTACTCAATGAGCACCAATTATCAATTTAGAATAAACATATTAAATGGCCGATGAACTTGACATGCCCACACTAAATCGTCAGTAAATTTTGATTTTGCGCTCACAATGACACAAATCCAATGCCCACATTAAGCTAGATAATTTTTCTATATTTTAACAAAATTTGAGATATAAATAGAGACGACAAAGCGTCCAAGTAATCCAGTCTATCCAAAACATTGTGATGCCATGCATTATGCTTCATTTATAAGCCTTTACTCAATGAGCACCAGTGATCAGTTTAGAATAATCATATTAACTACCCGATCAACTTGACGTGGTGTACAAAATTGTCTGTAAACTTGATTTTGAGCTAAGAATGATACGAATCAATGCCCACGGTAAACTTTCTAAACTTTCTATATTTTTACAAAATTTGAGGTAGAAATAGAGACGACAAAGCGTCCAAGTAATTCAATCTTTCCCAAACTGCGTGATGTCATGCTTTATGCTTCATTTATAATCCTTTACTTAAGGAGCACCGATGGCCAGTTTAGAATGATAACTTTAACTAGCCAATCAACTTTATATGTACGCAATAAATCGTTCGTAACTTTTGATTTACAGCTTAGAATGACAAGAATCCAATAGCCATGTTAAGCTAACTCAATTTTCTAGTGTAACTGAATTTGAGACAAAAATAGATACGACAAATTGTCCAAGTAATCCAATCTATCCAAAACTGTGTGATGCCATGCATTATGCTTCATTTATAAGCCTTTACTCAATGAGCACCAATGATCAGTCTAGAATGAACACTTTAACAGATCGATCTTCTTGCCATGTCTGCACTAAATCGTCTATCACTTTTGATTTAGAGCTCACAATGACACCTATCGAATGCCCACGTTAAGGTAGCTCAATTTTCTATATTGTCACAAAATTTGAGACAGAAATAGAGACGACAAAGCGTCCAAGTAATCCAATCTATCCCAAATTTCGTGATTCCATGCATTATGCTTCATTTATAAGCCTTTACTTAAAAAGAGCACCTATGATCAGTTTAGAATGATCACTTTAACTGGCCAATCAACTTGACATGTCCGGACTAGAGAGTATGTAACTTTTGATTTAGAGCTCAGAATTACACGAATCCAATACCCATGTTACGCTTGCTTAATTTTCTATATTGTAACAAAATTAGAGAGAGAAATAGATACGACAAAGTGTCCAAGCAAGCCAATCTATCCAGAACTGTAAGATGTCGTGCATTACTCTTCATTTATAAGCCTCTACTCATTTAGCACCAATGATCAGTTTAGAATAATCGTATTAACTGGCCGATTAAGTTGACATGTATGTACCAAATCGTCCGTAATTTTCGATTTTGAGCTCAGAATGATACGAATCCAATGCCTACGTTAAGCTAGCTCAATTTTCTATATTGTGAAAAACTTTGAGACAGAAATAGAGATGAAAAACCGTCTAAGTAATCCAATCTATCCCCAACAGCGTTATGCTATGCTTTATGCTTCATTAACTGGCTGATAGACCGGACATGTCCGCCGTAAATCGTCCGTAACTTTTGATTTTGAGCTCAGATTAAGACGAATACAATGCGCACGTTAAGCAAGCTCAATTTTTCTATATTGTGACAAAATTTGAGACAGAAATAGAGATGAAAAAGCATCTAAGTAATCCAATCTATCCCAAACAGTGTTATGCTATGCTTTATGCTTCATTTATAAGCCTTTACTTAATGACCTCCAATGATCAGTTTAGAATGATTACTTTAATTGGCCGATCAACTTTACATGTCCGACCTAAATCGTCCATAACTTTGATTTTGAGCTTAGAATGACACAAATCCAATGCCCACGTTAAGCTAGCTCAATTTTCTACACTGTAACAAAAATTGATACAAAAATATATACGACAAAGCGACCAAGTATTCCAATCTATCCAAAATTGTGTGATGCCAATCATTATGCTTAATTTATAAGCCATTACTCAATAAGCACCAATGACCAATTTAGAATAATCATATTAACTGGCCGATGAAATTGACATGTCCACACTAAATTGTTAGTAACTTTTGATTTTGCGCTCAGAATGACACGAATCCAATGTCCACGTTAAACTAGTTAAATTTTCTTTATTTTAACAAAATTTGAGACAGAAATAGAGACGATAAAGCGTCCAAGTAATCTAACATATCTAAAACTGTGTGATGCCATGCATTATGCTTCATTTATAAGCGATTACTAAATGAGCACCAATGATCAGTTTAGAATAATCATATTAATTGGCCGATCAACTTGACGTGGGGCACTAAATTGTCCGTAAACATTTGATTTTGAGCTCAGAATGATACAAATCATGCTCACGTTAAGCTTGTTAGATTTTCAATATTTTGATAGAATCTGAGACAGAATTAGAGACGACAAAGCGTCCAAGTAATCCAATCGTTCCCAAACTGCGTAATCTCATGTTTTATGCTTCATTTATAAGCACTTACTTAAGGAGCACCAATGACCAGTTTAAAATGATATCTTTAAGTGGCCGATTAAATTGGCATGTCCACAGTAAATCGTCCGTAAATTTTTACTTACAGCTCAGAATGACAAGAATCCAATATCCACATTAAGCTAGCTCAATTTTCTATTGTAACTGAATTTGAGACAACAATAGATACGACAAAGCGTACAAGTAATCCAATCTATCAAAAACTGTGTGATGCCATGCATTAGGCTTTATTTATAAGCCTTTACTCAATGAGCACCAATTATCAATTTAGAATAAACATATTAAATGGCCGATGAACTTGACATGCCCACACTAAATCGTCAGTAAATTTTGATTTTGCGCTCACAATGACACGGATCCAATGCCCACGTTAAGCTAGATAATTTTTCTATATTTTAACAAAATTTGAGATATAAATAGAGACGACAAGGCGTCCAAGTAATCCAATCTATCCAAAACTGTGTGATGCCATGCATTATGCTTCATTTATAAGCCTTTACTCAATGAGCACCAATGATCCGTTTAGAATAATCATATTAACTGGCCGATCAACATGACGTGGTGTACAAAATTGTCCGTAAACTTTTGATTTTGAGCTCAGAATGATACAAATCAATGACCACGGTAAACTTTCTAAATTTTCTATATTTTGACAAAATTTGAGATAGAAATAGAGACGACAAAGCATCCAAGTAATTCAATCTTTCCCAAACTGTGTGATGTCATGATTTATGCTTCATTTATAATCCTTTACTTAAGGAGCACCAATGGCCAGTTTAGAATGATAACTTTAACTGGCCGATCAACTTTATATGTACGTAATAAATCGTTCGTAACTTTTGATTTACAGCTTAGAATGACAAGAATCCAATAGCCACGTTAAGCTAACTCAGTTTTCTAGTGTAACTGAATTTGAGACAAAAATAGATACGACAAATTGTCCAAGTAAGCCAGTCTAACCAAAACTGTGTGATGCCATGCATTATGCTTCATTTATAAGCCTATACTCAATGAGCACCAATGATCAGTCTAGAATGATCACTTTAACAGACCGATCTACTTGCCATGTCTGCATTAAATCGCCTATAACTTTTGATTTAGAGCTCAGAATGACACCAATCGAATGCCCACATTAAGCTAGCTCAATTTTCTATATTGTCACAAAATTTGAGACAGAAATAGAGACAACAAAGCGTCCAAGTAATCCAATCTATCCCAAATTTCGTGATTCCATGCATTATGCTTCATTTATAAGCCTTTACTTAAAGACCACCTGTGATCAGTTTAGAATGTTCACTTTAACTGGCCGATCAACTTGACATGTTCGCACTAAAGAGTATGTAACTTTTGATTTAGAGCTCAAAATTACACGAATCCAATACCCACGTTACGCTGGCTCAATTTTCTATATTGTAACAAAATTTGAGAGAGAAATAGATACGACAAAGTGTCCAAGCAAGCCAATCTATCCAAAAACTGTAAGATGTTGTGCATTTAGCTTCATTTATAAGCCTCTACTCATTGAGCACCAATGATCACTTTAGAATAATCATATTAACTGGCCGATTAAGTTGACATGTATGCACCAAATCATCCGTAATTTTCGATTTAGAGCTCAGAATGACATGAATCCAATGCCCACGTTACGCTAGCTCAATTTTCTGTATTGTGAAAAAATTTGACACAGAAATAGAGATGAAAAACCATCTAAGTAATCCAATATATCCCAAACTGCGTTATGCTATGCTTTATGCCTCATTAACTGGCTGATAGACCTCACATGTCCGCGGTAAATCATTTGTAACTTTTGATTTTGAGCTCAGAATGACACGAATACAATGAGCACGTTAAGCAAGATCAATTTTTCTATATTGTGACAAAATTTGAGATAGAAATAGAGATGAAAAAGCATCTACGTAATCCAATATATCCCGAACTGCGTTATTCTATGCTTTATGCCTCATTTATAAGCTTTTACTTAATGACCTCCAATGATCAGTTTAGAATGATTACTTCAATTGGCCGATCAACTTGACATATCCGCCCTAAATCGTCCATAACTTTGATTTTGAACTTAGAATGACACAAATCCAATGCCCACGTTAAGCTAGCTCAATTTTCGACATTGTAACAAAATTTGATACAAAAATATATACGACAAAGCGACCAAGTATTCCAATCTATCCAAAATTGTGTGATACCATGAATTATGCTTAATTTATAAGCCTTTACTCAATGAGCACCAATGACCAATCTAGAATAATCATATTAACTGGCCGATGAAATTGACATGTTCACACTAAATTGTCAGTACCTTTTGATTTTGCGCTCAGAATAACACGGATCCAATGTCCACGTTAAGCTAGTTAAATTTTCTATATTTTAACAATATTTGAGACAGAAATAGAGACGACAAAGCGTCCAAGTAATCCAATCTATCCAAAACTGTGTGACGCCATGCATTATGCTTCATTCATAAGCCATTACTCAATGAGCACCAATGATCAGTTTAGAATAATCATATTAACTGGCCAATCAACTTGACGTGGCACACTAAATTGTCTGTAAACTTTTGATTTTGAGCTCAGAATGATACGAATCAATGCTCACGTTAAGCTTGATAAATTTTCAATATTTTGACAGAATTTGAGACAGAATTAGAGACGAAAAAGCGTCCAAGTAATCCAATCTTTCCGAAACTGTGTGATCTCATGTTTTATCATTCATTTATAAGCCCTTACTTAAAGAGCACCAATGACCACTTTAAAATGATAACTTTAAGTGGCCGATTAACTTGACATGTCCACAATAAATCGTCAGTAAATTTTTACTTAAAGATCAGAATGACAAGAATCCAATATCCACATTAAGTTAGCTCAATTTTCTATTGTAACTGAATTTGAGACAAAAATAAATACGACAAAGCGACCAAGTAATCCAATATATCAAAAACTGTGTGATGTCATGCATTAGCTTTATTTATAAGCCTTTACTCAATGAGAACCAATTATCAATTTAGAATAAACATATTAAATGGCCGATGAACTTGACATGCCCACACTAAGTCGTTAGTAAATTTTTATTTTGCGCTCAGAATGACACGAATCCATGACCACGTTAAGCTAGAGATGTTTTCTATATTTTAACAAAATTTGAGATATATATAGAGATGACAAGGCGTCCAAGTAATCCAATCTATCCAAAACTGTGTGATGCCATGCATTATGCTTCATTTATAAGCCTTTACTCAATGAGCACCAATGATCAGTTTGGAATAATCATATTAACTGGCCGATCAACTTGACGTGGTGTAAAAAATTGTCCGTAAACTTTTGATTTTGAGCTCAGAATGATACGAATCAATGACCACGGTAAGCTTTCTAAATTTTCTATATTTTGACAAAATTTGAGATAGAAATAGAGACGACAAAGTGTCCAAGTAATTCAATCTTTCCCAAACTGCGTGATGTCATGGTTTATGCTTCATTTATAATCCTTTACTTAAGGAGCACCAATGGCCAGTTTAGAATGTAACTTTAACTAGCCGATCAACTTTATATGTACGCAATAAATCATTCGTAACTTTTGATTTACAGCTTAGAATGACAAGAATCCAATAGCCACGTTAAGCTAAGTCAGTTTTCTAGTGTAACTGAATTTGAGACAAAAATAGATACGAAAAATTGTCCAAGTAATCCAATCTATCCAAAACTGTATGATGCCATGCATTATGCTTCATTTATAAGCCTATACTCAATGAGCACCAATGATCAGTCTAGAACGATCACTTTAACAGACCGATCTACTTGACATGTCCGCACTAAGTAATCCAATCGATCCCAAACTGCATTATGCTATGCTTTATGCTTCATTAAATGGCCAATAGACCTGACAAAGGGTCTAAGTAGTGTAATCTATCGAAAACTGTTTGATGCCATGCGTTTTGCTTTATTTATATGCCTTTACTCAATGAGCACCAATGATCAGTTTAGAATAATCATATTAAATGGCTGATCAACTTGATATGTCCACACTAAATCATCTGTAACTCTTTATTTCATCCGTAACTCTTTATTTATAGCTCAGAATGATTCCAATCCAATGCCCACGTTAAGCT
>JAEVFF010000283.1:99354-111831 GCA_018901945.1 Pugionium dolabratum
TTGATTTTGAGTTCAGAATGACACAAATCCATTGCACACGTTAAGCTAGCTTAATTTTCTATATTGTGACAAAATTTGTGATAGAATTCGGTACAACAAACCGTCCAAATGATTCAATTTATCCCAAACTACGTGATACCATGCGTTATGCTTCATTTATAAGCGTTTACTCAATGAGCACCAATGATCAGTTTAGAATAATCATATTAAATGGCTGATCAACTTGACATGTCCGCACTAAATCGTCCGTAACTCTTTACTTATAGCTCAGAATGATTCCAATTCAATGCCCACGTTAAGCTAGCTCAATTTTCTTAATTGTCACAAAATTTGAGACTAAAATTGAGACGACAAAGTGACCAAGTAATCCGATCTATCCCAAACTTCTTGATGT
This sequence comes from Pugionium dolabratum, assembly GCA_018901945.1. Taxonomy (NCBI): domain Eukaryota; kingdom Viridiplantae; phylum Streptophyta; class Magnoliopsida; order Brassicales; family Brassicaceae; genus Pugionium; species Pugionium dolabratum. The sequence continues at coordinate 99,749 of JAEVFF010000283.1, forward strand.
CATGCTTTATGCTTCATTTATGCTTCACTTGAAGAGCACCAATGATCAGTTTAGAATTATCATTTTAACTAGCCGATCAGCTTGACATGTATGTATTAAATCGTCCGTAAATTTTTATTTAGACCTCAGAATGACACGAATCCAATGCCCACTTAAACTAGCTAAATTTTCAATATTGTAACAAAATTTAAGACAAAAATAGATACGACAAAGCGTCCAGTGAGCCTTTACTCACTGAGCACCGATGATCAGTTTAGAATGATCACTTTAACTAGTCGATCAACTTGACGTGTCCACCCTAAATTGTCCATAACTCTTGATGTATTGCTCAGAATGACAGCAATCGAATGCCCACATTAATCTAGCTCAATTTCTATATTCTAGCTCAGTTTAGAATAATCATATTAACTAGCCGATTAACTTGACGTGCCCGCGGTAAATCATTCGTAACTTTAGATTTTGAGCTCAGAAAGATACGAATCCAATGCGCATGTTAAGCTTGCTTAATTTTATATATTTTGAAAAATTTTAAGACAGAAGTCGAGATGACAAAGCGTCCAAGTAATCTAATCTATCCCAAACTGCATGATGCCATACTTTATGCTTCATTTATAAGCCTTTACTCAATCAACACCATTAATCAGTTTAGAATAATCATCTTAAATGGTTGATTAAATTGACATGTCTACACCAAATCGTCCATAAATTTTTATTTAGAGCTCAGAATGACTCGAATCCAGTGTTCACGTTAAGCTAGCTCAATTTTCTATATTGTAGCCAAATTTGAGACAGAAATATAGACGAAAAAGCGTTTAGGTAATCTCATATATCCCAAACTACGTGATGCCATGCTTTAGGCTATATTTATAAGCCTTTACTTAATGAGTTCCAATGATTAGTTTAGAATGATTACTTCAACTGGCCAATCAACTTGACATGTCTACAATAAATTGTTCGTAACTTTTGATTTATAGCTTAGAATGACAAGAATCCAATAGTCACCTTAAGCTAACTCCATTTTCTATTGTAACTGAATTTGAGACAAAAATAGGTATGACAAAATTGTCCAAGTAATCCAATCAATCCAAAACTATGTGATGCCATGCATTATGCTTCATTTATAAGCCTTTACTCAATGAGCACAAATGATCAGTCTAGAACGATCACTTTAACTGACTGATCTACTTGACATGTCTGCACTAAATCGCCTATAACTTTTGATTTAAACCTCAGAATGACACCAATGGAATGCCCACATTAACCTAGCTCAATTTTCTATAGAGATGACAAAGCGTCCAAGTAATCCAATCTATCCCAAATTTTGTGATGCCATGCTTTATGCTTCACTTATAAGCCTTTACTTAAAGTGCACCTATGATCTGTTTAGAATGATCACTTTAACTGGCCGATCAACTTGACATGTCCTCACTAAATAGTATGTAACTTTTTATTTAGAGCTCAGAATTACACGAATCCAATACCCACGTTACACTTGCTCAATTTTCTATATAATAAAAAAATTTGAGAGAGAAATAGATACGGCAAAGTTTCCAACAAAGCCAATCTATCCAAAACTGTAAAGTGTCATGCATAATGCTTCATTTATAAGCCTCTACTCATTAAGCACCAATGATCAGTTTAGAATAATCATATTAACTGGCCGATTAAGTTGACATGTATACACCAAATCATCCGTAGTTTTCGATTTAGAGCTCCGAATGACACGAATCTAATGCCCACATTAAGCTAGCTCAATTTTCTATATTGTAACAAAATTTGAGACAGAAATAGAGCTGAAAAACCGTCTAAGTAATTCAGTCTATCCCAAACTGCGTTATGCTAAACTTTATGCTTCATTAACTGGCCGATAGACCTGACATGTCTGCAGTAAATCTTCCGTAACTTTTGATTTTGAGCTCAGAATGACACGAATACAATGCGCACGTTAAGCTAGCTCAATTTTTCTATACTGTGACAAAATTTGAGACAGAAATAGGGAAGAAAAAGCATCTAAGTAATCAATTCTATCCCAAACAGCGTTATGCTATGCTTTATGCTTCATCTATAAGCCTTTACTTAATGAGCTCCAATGATCAGTTTAGAATGATTACTTTAATTGGCCGATCAACTTGACATGTCCACCCTAAATCGTCCATAACTTTGATTTTGAGCTTAGAATGACATAAATCCAATGCCCACGTTACGCTAGCTTAAATTTATATATTGTAACAAAATTTGATACAAAAATATATATGACAAAGCGACCAAGTATTCCAATCTATCTAAAATTGTGTGATGCCATGCATTATGCTTAATTTGTAAGCCTTTACTCAATGAGCACCAATGACCAATTTAGAATAATCATATTAACTGGCCGATCAACTTGACATGTCCGCACTAAATCTTTAGTAACTTCTGATTTTGAGCTCAGAATGACACGTATCCAATGCGCACGTTATGCTAGATAAATTCTCTATATTTTAACAAAATTTGAGACTGAAATAGAGATGACAAAGTGTCCAAGTTATCCAATATATCCGAAACTGTGTGATGCCATGAATTATGCTTCATTTATAAGCCTTTACTCAATGAGCACCAATGACCAGTTTAGAATAATCATATTAACTGACTGATCATCTTAACATGCCGCACTAAATTGTCCATAACTTTTGATTTTGTGTTCAGAATGACACAAATCCAATGCACACGTTAAGCTAGCTTATTTTTCTATATTGTGACAGAATTTGTGATAGAATTCGGTACAACAAACCGTCCAATTGATTCAATTTATCCCAAACTGCGTGATACCATGCGTTATGCTTCATTTATAAGCGTTTACTCAATGAGCACCAATGATCAGTTTAGAATAATCATATTAAAATGCTGATCAACTTGACATGTCCACACTAAATCGTCCGTAACTCTTTACTTATAGCTCAAAATGATTCCAATTCAATGCACACGTTAAGCTAGCTCAATTTTCTTGATTGTCACAAAATTTGAGACTAAAATTGAGACGACAGAGTGACCAAGTAATCTGATCTATCCCAAACTTCTTGATGTCATGCTTTATGCTTCATTTATGCTTCACTTAAAGAGCACCAATGATCAGTTTAGAATGATCATTTTAACTAGATGATCAACTTGACATGTCTGTATTAAATCGTCCGTAAATTTTTATTTAGACCTCAGAATGACACGAATCCAATGCCCACTTAAACTAGCTAAATTTTCAATATTGTAACAAAATTTAAGACAAAAATAGATACGACAAAGCGTCCAGTGAGCCTTTACTCAATGAGCACCGATGATCAGTTTAGAAAGATCACTTTAACTGGCCGATCAACTTGACGTGTCCACCCTAAGTTGTCCGTAACTCTTGATGTATTGCTCAGAATGACACCAATCGAATGCCCACATTAATCTAGCTCAATTTCTATATTCTAGCTCAGTTTAGAATAATCATATTAACTAGCCGATTAACTTGACGTGCCTGTAGTAAATCATTCGTAACTTTGGATTTTGAGCTCAGAATGACACGAATCCAATGCGCATGTTAAGCTTGCTTAATTTTCTATATTTTGAAAAAAATTTAGACAGAAATCGAGATGACAAAGCATCCAAGTAGTCCAATATATCCCAAACTTTGTGATGATATTCTTTATGCTTCATTTGTAAGCCTTTACTTAAAGAGCGCCAATGATCAGTTAGAATAATCACTTTAAGTGGCCTATCAACTTGACATCTCCACACTAAATCATCGGTAACTTTTTATTCAAAGCTCAGAAGGACACGAATCCAATGACCATGTTAAGCTTGCAAAATTTAAGACAGAAATAGATACGTCCAAGTAATTGCAACAAAATTTTCTATATTGCAACAAAATTTTCTATATTGCAACAAAGCGTCCAAGTAATCCAATCTGTTCAAAACTGTGTGATGCCATGGACTATGCTTAATTTATAAGCCTTTACTCAATGAGCACCAATGATCCGTTTCAAATGATGACTTTAACTGGCCGATCAACTTGACATGTCCGCACTAAATCATCCGTAATGTTTCATCTAGAGCTCAGAATGACACGAATCAAATGCCCACGTTAATCTAGCTCAATTTCTATATTGTGAAAAAATTTCAGACAGAAATAGATACGACACAGCGCCCAAGTAATCCAATCCATCCCAAACTGCGTGATGCCTTGCATTATTTTTCATTTACCATTGATTAGGTTAAAATAATCATATAAACTGGTCGATCAACTTGACATGTTCTCAGTTAATCGTCCCTACCTCTTGATTTTAGCTCATAATGACACGAATCAAATTCCCATGTTAAGCTAGATAAATAGTCTATATTTTGACAAAATTTGAGAGAGAAGTAGAGGCGACAAATCGTTTAGGCTTCATTTATAAGGCTTTAGTTAATGAACACCAATGATCAGTTTAGAATGATCACTTTAACTGGATGATCAACTTGATATGTCCGCACTAAATCGTCAGTAACAATTGATTTAGAGCGCATAATTATACAAATCCAATACCCACGTTAAGCTATCTCAATTATCTATATTTTGAAAAAATTTGAGACAAAAATTGAGACAAAAAGGATCCAAGTAATCCAATCCATCCACACTGTTTGATGTCACACATTATGATTCATTTATAAGCATTTTTTTTAATGACCACAAATGATGAATTAAGAATGATCACTTTAACTGAACGATCAACTTGACATGTCCATCGTAAATCATTCCAAACTTTTGATTTAGAGCTCAGAATGATATGAATCCAATGCCCACTCTAAGCTAGCTCAATTTTAAATATTTTGACAAAATTTGAGACATAACTAGATACGACAAAGCGTACAAGTAATCCAATCTATCTCAAAATGTGTGATGCCATGCATTATGCTTCATTTATAAGCCTTTACTCAATGAACACCAATGATCAGTTTAAAATAATCACTTTAACTGGATGATCAACTTGACATGTACGCACTAAATCGTCCATAACTTTTGGTTTAGAGCTCAAAATGAACGAATCCAATGACCACTTTAAGCTAGCTAAATTTTCTATATTTTGAAAAAATTTGAGAGAGAAATAGAGATGAAAAAGCGTCCAGGTAATGCAATCTATCCAAACTGCTTGATGCCATGGTTTATGCTTCATTTATAAGCCTTTACTTAATGAGCACCAATGATCTGTATAGAATGATCACTTTAACTAGACACTCAACTTGACATGTCTACACTAAATCGTCCTTAACTTTTGATTTAGAGTTCAGAATGACACATATCCAATCCTCACGTTAATCTAGATCAATTTTCTATACTATAACAACATTTTAGAGAGAAATAGATACGGCAAAGCGTCCAAGAAATCCAATATATCAAAAACTGTTTGATGCCATGCATTATGCTTCATTTAAAAGCCTTTACTCAATGAGCACCAATGATCAGTTTAGAATAATCAGATGAACTGGCTGATCAACTTGACATGTCCTCAGTAAATTTTCCCTACCTCTTTATTTGAGCTTATAATGACACGAATCAAATTCCCATGTTAAGCTAGATAAACATTCTATATTTTGTCAAAATTTGAGACAGAAGTAGAGACGACAAATCGTCCAAGAAATCCAATCTATCCTAAACTGCATGATGCCATTCTTTAGGCTTCATTTATAACCCTTTAGTTAATGAGCACCAATGATCAGTTTAGAATGATCACTTTAACTGGCTGATCAACTTGACATGTCCGCACTAAATCATCTGTAACTCTTGATTTAGAGCTCAGAATGACACGAATCCAATACCAACGTTAAACTATCTCAATGATCTATATTTTGAAAAAATTTGAGGCAAAAATAGAGACAAAAAAGCGTCCAAGTAATCCCATACATCCAAACTGTTTGATGTCATGCATTATGATTCATTTATAAGTGTTTTTTTTAATGACCACCAATGATGAATTTAGAAGGATCACTTTAACTGAACGATCAACTCGACATGTCCACCGTAAATCGTTCCTAACTTTTGATTTAGAGCTCATAATGACACGAATCCAATGCCCACGTTAAGCTAGCTCAATTTTATATATTTTGACAAAACTTGAGACAAAACTAGATACGAAAAAGTGTACAAGTAATCCAATCTATCTCAAACTGCGTGATGCCATGCATTATGCTTCATTTATAAGCCTTTACTCAATGAACACCAATGATCAGTTTAAAATAATCGATTTAACTAGCTGATCAATTTGACATGACCGCACTAAATCGTCCATAACTTTTGGTTTAGAGCTCAAAATGACACGAATCCAATGCCCACGTTAAGTTAGCTAAATTTTCTATATTTTTACGAAATTTGAGACAGAAATATAGATGAAAAAGCGTCCAAGTAATGCAATCTATCCAAACTGCTTGATGCCATGCTTTTTGTTTCAGTTATAAGCCTTTACGTAATGAGCACCAATGATCTGTATAGAATGATCACTTTAACTAGACACTCAACTTGACATGTCTGCACTAAATCGTCCGTAACTTTTGATTTAGAGCTCAGAATTACACAAATCCAATCCTCAGGTTAATCTAGATCAATATTCTATACTATAACAATATTTTAGACAGAAATAGATACGACAAAGCGTCCAAGTAATCCAATCTATCGAAAACTGTTTGATGCCATGCATTATGCTTCATTTAAAAGCCTTTACTCAATGAGCAACAATGATCACTTTAGAATAATCATATTAACTGGCTGATCAACTTGACATGTCCTTAGTAAATTGTCCCTACCTCTTTATTTGAGCTTCTAATGACACGAATCAAATTCCCACTTTAAGCTAGATAAATGTTCTACATTTTGACAAAATTTGAGACAGAAGTAGAGACGACAAATCGCCCAAGTAATCCAATCTATCCCAAACTGCGTGATGCCATTCTTTAGGCTTCATTTATAAGCCTTTAGTTAATGAGCACCAATGATCAGTTTAAAATGATCACTTTAACTGGCCAATCAACTTGACATGTCCTCAGTAAATCGTCCGTACCTCTTGATTTGAGCTCATAATAACACGAATTGAATGCCCACGTTAATCTTCATTAATGTTCTATAATTTGACAAAATTTGAGACAGAAGTAGAGACAACAAAGTGTCCAAGTAATCCAATCTATACCAAAATGCGTGATGCCATTCTTTTGGCTTCATTTATAAGTCTTTAGTTAATGAGCCCCAATGATCAGTTTAGAATGATCACTTTAACTGGCCGATCAACTTGCCGTGTCCGTACTAAATCATCCGTAACTTTTGATTTAGAGCTCAGAATCACACGAATCCAATGCCCATATTAAGCTATCTAAATTCTCTATATTTTGACATAATTTGAGACACAAATAGAGACGAGAAAACGTCCAAGTAATCCAATTTATTCCAAACTGCGTAATGCAATGCACTATGCTTCATTTTCAAGGATTTACTTAATGAGCACCAATGATCAGTTTAGAATGATCAGTTTAACATGCCGATCAACTTGCCATGTACACGCTAAATCATCCGTAACTTTCGATTTAAAGCTTAGAAACACACGAACCGAGTGCCCTCGTTAAGTTAGCTCAATTTTCTATATTGTAACAAAATTTGAGACATAAATAGATAAGACAAAGAGTCCAAGTAATCCAATATATCGAAAAGTGTGTGTTGCCATGCATTATGCTTCATTAATAAGCCTTTACTCAATGAGCACCAGTGATCATTTTAGATTGATGACTTTAATTGGCCGATCAACATGACATGAACGCACGAAATCGTTTGTAACATTTGATTTAGAGCTCAGAATGACACGAATCAATTGCCCACGTTAACGTAGCTCAATTTCAATATTGTGACAAATTTTGAGATAGAAATAGATACAACAAAGCGTCAAAGTAATCCAATCCATCCCAAACTGTGTGATGCCATGCACTAATTTTCATTAATAAGCTTTTACTCAATGAGCACCAATGATCAGTTTAGAATAATCGCTTTAACTGGCCAATCGACTTGACATGTCAGCACTAAATCGTCCGTTCCTATTGATTTACAGCTTGGAATAACACGAATCCAATGCCCACATTAAGCTAGCTCAATTTTCTATATTTTGACAAAATTTGAGACATAAATAGAGATGACAAAGCGTCCAAGTAATCCAATATATCCCAAACAGCTTGATGACATGCAATATGCTTCATTTATAAGCCATTACTAAGTGAGCACTAATGATCAATTTTGAATGATCACTTTAACTGGCCGATCAACTTGACATTTCTGCATTAAATAAGCTGTAACGTTTGATGTACAGCTCAGAATGATAAGAATCCAATGTCCAGTTAAGGTACCTCAATGTTCTATATGTTAACAAAATTGGGAATAGAAATAGAGACGACAAACCGTCCAAGAACTCGAATCTATCCCAAATTGTGTGATGTCATGCCTTATGTTTCATTTATAAGCCTTCACTTAATGAGCACCAATCATCAGTTTATAATGATCACTTTAACAGGCCGATCAACTAGACTTGTCCGCACTAAATCGTCTTTAACTTTTGATTTAGAGCTCATAATGACATGAATCCAATGCCCATGTTAAGCTAGCTCAATTTTCTATATTGTGACAAAATTTGAGACAAAAATAGAGACGAAAAGTCATCCAAGTAATCCAATATATCCCAAACTATGTGATGCCATGCTTTATGCTTCATTTATAAGCCTTTACTTAATGAGCACCAATGATCAGTTTAGAATGATCACTTTAACAGGCCGATCAACTTGACTTGTCTGCACTAAATCGTTCGTAATTTTTGATAATTTAAAGCTCACAAACACACGAATATAATGCTCACGAAAAACTGTCCAAGTAATCGAATCCATCCAAACAGATTGATGTAATTCATTATGCTTCATTTATAAGCCCTTACTTAATGAGCACCAATGATTAGTTTAGATTGATCTCTTTAAATGGCCCATCAACTTGACATGTCCGCACTAAATCGTCCATAACTTTTGATTTAGGGCTTAGAATGACACGAATCCAATGCCCACATTAAGCTACCTCAGTTTTATATATTATAACAATATTTGAGACAGAAATAGATATGAAAAATTGTCCAAGTAATCCAATCTATTTAAATCTGTTTGATGCCATGCATTATGCTTCATTTATAAGCCTTTCCTCAATGAACACCAATGATCAGTTTAGAATGATCACTTTAACTGACCGATCAACTCTACATGTATGCACTTAATCGTCCGTATCTTTTGATTTAGAGCTTAGAAACACATGAATCCAATGCCCACGTTAATATAGCTCAATTTACTATATTGTAACTAGTTTTGAGACTCAAATAGATATGGCAAAGCATCGAAGTAATCCAATCTCTCATAAAACTGTGTGATGCCATGCATTATGCTTCATTTATACGCTTTTACTCAATGAGCACTACTGATCAAATTAGGATGATCCCTTTAACTGGCCGATAAACTTGACATGTCCACACTAAATCATCCATAAGTTTTGATTTAGAGCTCATAATTACACGAATCCAATGCCCATGTTAAGCTACCTCAGTTATGTATTTTTTGACAAAATGTGAGACAGATATGGGGACGACAAAGCGTCCCAGTAATCCAATCTATCCCAAACAGCTTGATGCCATGCATTATGGTTCTTTTATAAGCCTTTATTTAATGAGCACCAATGATCAGTTTAGAATGATCACTTTAACTGGCCGATCAACTTGACATGTCCACACTAAATCATCTGTAACTTTTGATTTAGAGCTCAGAATGACACGAATACAGTGCCCACGTTAATCTAGCTCAGTTTTCTATAGTGTGACAAAGTTTGAGACAAAACTAGAGATGATAAAGTGTACAAGTAATCCAATATATCCCAAACTGCATGATGCCATGCTTTATGCTTCATTTATAAGGCTTTACTTAATGAGCACCAATGATCAGATTTGAATGATCACTTTCACTGGCCGATCAACTTGACATTTCCGCACTAAATCGTCCGTAACTTTTGATTTTGAACTCAGAATGGCATGAATCCAATGCCCACGTTAAGCTAGCTCAATTCTCAATTTTTTTGTCAAAATTTGAGACAAAAATAGAGACGACAAAGTGTACAAGTAAACCAATCCATCCCAAACTGCGTGATGCCATACTTTATTCTTCATTTATAAACCTTTACTTAGTGAGCACCAATGATCAGTTTAGAATTATCACTTTAACTGGCCGATGAACTTGACATGTCCGTACTAAATGGTCCATAACTTTTCATTTAGAGCTCGGAATGACACTAATACAGTGCCCAAGTTAATCTAGCTCAATTTTCTATATTGTGCAAAGTTTGAGACAAAAATAGAGACGACAAAGCGTACAAGTAATCCAATCTATCCCAAAATGCGTGATGCCATGCTTTATGCTTCATTTATAAGCCTTTACTTAATGAGTACCAATGATCAGTTTTGAATGATCACTTTAACTGGCCGATCAACTTGACATTTCGACACTAAATCGTCCGTAACTTTTTATTTAGAGCTCAGAATGATAAGAATCCAATGCCCACTTAAGGTTGCTCAATTTTCTATATCTTGACAGAATTGGGAACAGAAAAAGAGACGATAAACCGTCCAAGTAATCGAATCTATCCCAAATTGTGTGATACCATGCTTTATGCTTCATTTATTAGCCTTTACTTAACGAGCACGAATGATCAGTTTGGAATTATCACTTTAACTGGCCGATCAACTTAACATATGTGCACTAAATCGTCCGTAATTTTTGATTCAGAACTTGTAAACACACGAATCCAACGCCCATGTTAATCTAGCTCAATTTTCTATATTGTAAAAAAATTTGAGACAGAAATAGATATGACAAAGCGTCCAAGTAATCTAATCTATCCAAAACTGTTTGATGCCATGCATTACGCTTCATATATAAGCCTTTACTCAATGAGCACCAATGATCAGTTTAGAATGATCACTTTTAGTGGCCGATCAACTTGCAATGTCCACAGTAAATCGTCCGTTAGATTTGATATATATCTCTGAATGACACAAATCTAATGGCCCCTTAAGCTAGCTAGATTTTCGATATTTTAACAAAAATTGGATCTGAAATACAGACGATAAAGCGCCTAAGTACTCGAATCTATCCCAAATTGCGTGATGCCATGCCTTATGTTTCATTTATAAGTCTTCACTTAATGAGTAGCAATGAGCACTTTTGAATGAACACTTTAAATGGTCAATCAACTTGACTTGTCTGCACTAAATCGTATGTACGTTTTGATTTAGAGCTCAGAATGACACGAATCCAATGCCCACGTTAACCTAGCTCAATTTTCTATATTGTGACAAAATTTGAGAAAAAATAGAGACGACAAAGCGTACAAGTAATCCAATCTATCCCAAACTATGTGATGCCATGCTTTATGCATCATTTATAAGCCTTTACTTAATGAGCACATATGATCAGTTTAGAATGATCACTTTAACTGTTTGATCAACTTGACATGTCTGCACTAAATCATTCGTAACTATTATTTTAGAGCTCACAAACACACGAATCCAATGTCCACGTTAAGGTAGATCAATTTTCTATATTGTAACAAATTTGAGACAGTTATAGATATGACAAAGTGTCTATGTAATCCAATCTATTCAAAACTGTACAATTCCGTGCATTATGCTTCATTTATAAGCCTTTACTCAATGAGCACCAATGATTAGTTTAGAATGATCACTCTAACTGGCTGATCAACTTCACATGTCCGCATTAAATCGTCTGTAACTTTTGATTTAAAGCTCATAATTACATGAATCCAATGCCCATGTTAAGCTAGCTCAATTTTCTACATTTTGACAAAACTTGTGATAGATATAGAGATGACAAAGCATCCAAGTAATCGAATCCATCCAAAAAGATTGATGTCATGCATTATGCTTCATTTTTAAGCCTTTACTTAATGAGCACCAATGATTAGGTTTGAATGGCCGATCAACTTAACATGCCCGCACTAAATCGTCCGTAACTTTTGATTT
>JAEVFF010000283.1:114663-246520 GCA_018901945.1 Pugionium dolabratum
CATGCATTATTCTTCATTTATAAGCTTTTACTCAATGAGCACCAATGATCAGTTTAGAATGATCCTTTTAAATTTCCGATCAACTTGACATGTTTGCACTAATTCGTCCAAAACTTTTGATTTTATATCTCAGAATGACACGAATCCAATGCCCACATTAACCTAGTACAATTTTCTATATTGTGACAAAATTTGAGATAAAGCTAGATACAACAAAGCATCCAAGTAATCCAATCTATCTAAAACTTTTTGATGCGATGCATTATGTTTCATTTATAAGGTTTTACTCAATGTGCACCAATGATCAGTTTAGAATGATCACTTTAACTAGCTGATTAACTTGGAATGTCCGCACTAAATCATTAATAACTTTTGATTTATTGCTTAAAATGATATGAATCCAATGCCCACATCAAGGTAGCTCAATTTTCTATATTTTGATAAAGTTTGAGACAGAAATCGATACGACAAAGGGTTCAAGTAATCCGATCCATCCCAAATTGCATGATGCCAAGCATTATTCTTCATTTAGAAGCTTTTACTCATTGAGCACCAATGATCAATTTAGAATGATCATTTTAATTGCCCGATCAACTTGACATGTTTGCAATAGGTCGTCCGTAACTTTTGATTTAGAGCTCACAAACACACGAATCCAGCGCCCACGTTAAGCTAGCTCAATTTTCTATATAGTGACACAATATGAGACATAAATAGATACGAAAAAGCATCCAAGTAATCCAATCAATCCCAAACTACGTGACACCACGCATTATTCTTCATTTATAAGCTTTTACTCAATGAGCACCAATAATCAGTTTAGAATGATCCATTTAACTTGCCAATCAACTTAACATGTCCGAACTAATTCATCCACAACTTTTGATTTATATCTCAGAATGACCCGAATCCTGTGCCCACATTAAGCTTGTTCAGTTTTCAATAGTGTGACAAAATTTGAGACAAAACAAGATACAACAAAACGTCCAAGTGATCCAATCTATCCCAAACTGGGTGATGTCATGCATTATGTTTCATTTATAAGTTTTGTCTCAATGAGCACCAACGATCAGTTTAGAATAATCATATTAACTGGCCAATAAACTTGACATGTCCGCACTAAATCTTTTGCAACCTTTTGATTTAGAGCTCAAAATGACACGAATCCAATGCCCACGTTAATCTTGCTCAATTTTCTATATTTTGACAAAATTTGAGACAGAAACAGAGACAACAAAGCGTCCAAGTAATCCAACTTATCCAAACTGCTTGATGGCGTGCTTTATACTTCATTTATAAGCTTTTACTTAATGATCACCAATGTTAGTTTAGAATGATCATTTTAACTTGCCAATCAACTTAACATGTCCGCACTAAATAGTCCGCATCGATTTAGAACTCAGAATGACACGAATCCAATGCCAACGTTAAGCTAGCTCAATTTTCTATATTGAAACAAAAATTGAGAGAAATATATACGACAAAGCGTCCAAATAATCCATTTTATCTAAAACTGTTTGATGCCATGCTCTATGCTTCATTTATAAGCCTTTACACAATGTGCACCAATGATCAGTTTAGTATGATCACTTTGACTAGCCGATCAACCTGACATGTCCACACAAAAGCATTTGTAACTTTTGATATAGGGCTTAAAATGACATGAATCCAATGCCCATGTTAAACTAGCTCAATTTCCTATATTTTGATAAAATTTGAGACAGAAATAGATACAAAAAAGCGTCAAACTAATCCAATCCATCTCAAACTGCGTGATGCCATGCATTATTCTTCATTTATAAGCTTTTACTCAATGAGCACCAGTGATCAGTTTAGAATGATCCTTCAAATTCCCCGATCAACCTTACATATTTGCACTAAATCATCCGTAACTTTTGATTTAGAGTTCAGAAACACACGAATCTAGTGCCCACATTAAGCTAGCTCAATTTTCTATATTGCAACAAAATTTGGGACAAAAATAGATACAACAAAGTGTCCAAGTAATCCAATCTATCTCAATCCCAAACTGTGTGATGCCATGGATTATTCTTCATTTATATGCTTTTACTCAATGAGCACCAATAATCAGTTTAGAATGATCCTTTTAAATTTCCGATCAACTTGACATGTTTGCACTAATTCGTCCATAACTTTTGATTTTATATCTCAGAATGACACGAATCCAATGCCCACATTAACCTAGTTCAATTTTCTATATTGTCACAAAATTTGAGATAAAGCTAGATACGACAAAGCATCCAAGTATTCAAATCTATCCCAAACTGCGTGATGCCATGCATTATGTTTCATTTATAAGAATTGACTGAATGAGCACCAATGATTAGTTTAGAATAATCATATTAACTAGCCGATAAAATTGACATGTCTGCACTAAATCTTTCGTAACTTTTGATTTAAAGCTCAAAATGCATGAATCCAATGCACACGTTTATCTAGCTTAATTCACTATATTTTTACAGAATTTGAGACAGAAATAGAGATGACAAAGCATCCAAGTAATCCAATTCATCCAAACTGCTTGATGTCATGCTTTATGCTTCATTTATAAGCTTTTACTTAATGAGTAACAATGATTAGTTTAGAACGATCATTTTAACTTGTCAATCAACTTGACATGACCGCACTAAATAGTCCGCATCGATTTAGAGCTCAGAATGACACGAATCCAATGCCAACGTTAAACTAGCCCAATTTTCTATATTGAAACAAAAATTGAGACAGAAATAGATACAACAAAGGGTCCAAGTAATCTAATCTATCTAAAACTGTTTGATGCCATACATTATGCCTCATTTATAAGCCTTTACTCAATGTGCACCAATGATCAATTTAGAATGATCACTTTAACTAGCCGATCAACTTGACATGTCCGCACTAAATCATTCGTAACTTTTGATTTAGGGCTTAAAATGATATGAATCCAATGCCCACGTTAAGCTAGCTCAATAATCTATATTTTCATTAAAATTTGAGACATAAATAGATACGACAAAGCGTCCAACTAATCCAATCCATCCCAAATTGCGTGATGCCATGCATTATTCTTCATTTAGAAGCTTTTACTCAATGAGCACCAATGATCAGTTTAGAATGATCATTTTAATTGCCCGATCAATTTCACATGTTCGCACTAAATCGTCCGTACTTTTGATTTAGAGCTCAGAACGAGACGACAGAGCGTCCAAGTAATCTAATTTATCCAAACTGCTTGATGCCATGGATTATGCTTCATTTATTAGCATTGACTAAATGAGCACCAATGATCAGTTTAGAATAATCATATTAACTGGCCGTTGAACTTGACATGTCTGCACTAAATCGTCTGTAACTTTTGATTTAGAGTTCAGAATGACACGAATCCAATGCCCATGTTAAGCTAGTTCAATTTTCTATATTTTGATAGAATTTCAGAGAGAAATATAGACGACAAAGCGTCGAAGTAATCCAATTTATCCAAACTGTTTGATGCCATGCTTTATGCTTCTTTTATAAGCTTTTACTTAATGAGCACCAATGAATAGTTTAGAATGATCATTTTAACTTTCCAATCAACTTGACATTCCCGAACTAAATAGTCCACATCGATTTAGAGTCCAAAATGACACGAATCCAATGCCAACGTTAAGCGAGCTCAATTTTCTATATTGAAACAAAAATTGAGACAGAAATAGATACGACAAAGCGTCCAAGTAGTACAATCTATCTAAAACTGTTTCGTGCCATGCATTATGCTTCATTTATAAGCCTTTACGCAATGTGCAGCAATGATGAGTTTAGTATGGTAACTTTAACTAGCCGAGCAACTTGACATGTCCGCACTAAATCATTAATAACTTTTGATATAGGGCTTAAAATGACACGAATTCGATGCCCACGTTAAAGTTGCTCAATTTTCTATATTTTGTTTAATTTGAGACAGAAATAGATACGAAAAAGCATCAAAGTAATCCAATCTATCTCAATCGCAAACTGTGTGATGCCATGGATTATTCTTCATTTATATGCTTTTACTCAATGAGCACCAATAATCAGTTTAGAATGATGCTTTGAAATTTCCGATCAACTTGACATGTTTGCACTAATTCGTCCATAACTTTTGATTTTATATCTCAGAATGACACGAATCCAATGCCCACATTAACCTAGTTCAATTTTTTATATTGTGACAAAATTTGAGATAAAGCTAGATACGACAAAGCATCCAAGTATTCAAATCTATCCCAAACTGCGTGATGCCATGCATTATGTTTCATTTATAAGAATTGACTGAATGAGCACCAATGATTAGTTTAGAATAATCATATTAACTAGCCGATAAAATTGACATGTCTGCACTAAATCTTTCGTAACTTTTTATTTAGAGCTCAAAATGACATGAATCCAATGGACACGTTAATCTAGCTTAAGTCTCTATATTTTGACAGAATTTGAGACAGAAATAGAGACGACAAAGCATCCAAGTAATCCAATTTATCCAAACTGCTTGATGTCATGCGTTATGCTTCATTTATAAGCTTTTGCTTAATGAGCAACAATGATTAGTTTAGAATGATCATTTTAACTTGTCAATCAACTTGACATGACCACACTAAATAGACTGCATCGATTTAGAGCTCAGAATGACACGAATCCAACGCCAATGTTAAGCTAGCCCAATTTTCTATATTGAAACAAAAATTGAGACAAAAATAGATATGACAAAGCGTCCAAGTAATCTAATCTATCTAAAACTGTTTGATGCCATGCATTATGCTTCATTTATAAGCCTTTACTTAATGTGCACCAATGATCAGCTTAGTATGATCACTTTAACTAGCCGATCAACTTGACATGCCCGCACTAAATCAATCGTAACTTTTGATATAGGGCTTAAAATGACACAAATACAATGCCCACATTAAACTAGCTCAATTTTCTATATTTTGATAAAATTTGAGACAGAAATAGATACGACAAAGCGTCAAAGTAATCCAATCCATCTCAAACTGCGTGATGCCATGCATTATTATTCATTTATATGCTTTTACTTAATGAGCACCAATAGTTAGTTTAGAATGATCCTTTTAAATTGCCGATCAACTTGCAATGTTTGCACTAATTCGTCCATAAGTTTTGATTTATATCTCAGAATGACACGAATCCAATGTCCACATTAACCTATTTCAATTTTCTATATTGTGACAAAATTTGAGACAAAACGAGGTACGGTAAGGCGTCCAAGTAATCCAATTTATCCCAAACTACGTGATGCCATGGATTATGCTTCATTTATAAGCTTTGACTCAATGAGCACCAATGATCAGTTTAGAATAATCATATTAACTGGCCGTTGAACTTGACATATCCGCACTAAATCGTACGAAACTTTTGATTGAGAACTCAGAATGACACGAATCCAATTCCCACGTTAAGTTTTTTCAATTTTCTATATTTTGACAGAATTTGGGACAGAAATGGAGACGACAAAGCATCCAAGAAATCCAATCTATCCAAACTGGTTGATGCCATGCTTTCTGTTTCATTTATAAGCCTTTACTCAATGTGCACCAGTGATCAGTTTAGTATGATCACTTTCACTAGTCGATCAACTTGACATGTCCGCGCTAAATCATTCGTAACTTTTGATATAGGGCTTAAAATGACATGAATGCAATGCCCACGTTAAACTAGCTCAATTTTCTATATTTTGATAAAATTTGAGATAGAAATAGATACGACAAAGCGTCGAAGTAGTCCAATCCATCCCAAATTGCGTGATGCCATGCATTATTATTCATTTATAAGCTTTTACTCAAAGAGCACCAATGATCAGTTTAGAATGATCCTTCTAATTGCTCGATCAACCTGACATATTGGCACTAAATCGTCCGCAATTTTGATTTAGAGTTCAGAAACACACGAATCTAATGTCCACGTTAAGCTAGCTCAATTTTCTATATTGTAACAAAATTTGAGACAAAAATAGATACGACAAAGCTTCCAAGTTATCCAATCTATCTAAAACTGTTTGATTCCATGTATTATGCTTCATTTATAAGCCTTTACTCAGTGTACACCAATGATCACTTTAGAATGATCACTTTAACTAGCCAATTAACTTGACATGTCCGCACTAAATCATTCATAACTTTTTATTTAGGGCTTAAAAAGATACGAATCCAATGCCCACGTTAAGCTAGCTCAAGTTTCTATATTTTGATAAAATTTGAGACAGAAATAGATACGACAAAGCGTCCAAGTAATCCAATCCATCCCAAATTGCGTGATGCCATGCATCATTCTTCATTTAGAAGCTTTTACTCAATGAGCACCAATGATCAGTTTAAAATGATCATTTTAATTACATGATCAACTTGACATGTTCGCACTAAATCGTCCGTAACTTTTGATTTATAGCTCACAAACGCACGAATCCAATGCCCACGTTAAGCTAGCTCAATTTTCTATATTGTGACGAACTTTGAGACATAAATAGATACGAAAAAGCATCCAAGTAATCCAATCAATCCCAAACCACGTGACGCCATGTATTATTCTTCATTTATAAGCTTTTATTCAATGAGCACCAATAATCAGTTTAGAATGATCCTTTTAACTTTCCGATCAACTTGACATGTCCGCTTTAATTCGTCCATAACTTTTGATTTATAACTCAGAATGACACGAATTCAGTCACATTAAGCTAGTTCAATTTTGAATATTGTGACAAAATTTGAGACAAAACAAGATACGACAAGTTACAAATGCCCACGTTAAGCTAGCTTAATTTTCTATATTTTGATTAAATTTAATATAGAAATTGAGACGACAAAGCATCCAGGTAATCCAATCTATCCCAAATTGCGTGATGCCTTGCTTGATGCTTCATTTAAAAGCCTTTACTTAATGAGCACCACTGATCAGTTTAGAATGATCACTTTAACTTGCCGATCAACTTGACATTTCCACACTAAATCGCACATAACTTTTGATTTATAGCTCAGAATGACACGAATTCAATGCCCACATTAAGCTAGTTCAATTTTCAATATTTTGACAAAATTTGAGACAAAACAATATACGACAAAACTTCCAAGTGATCCAATCTATCCCAAACTTGGTGATGTCATGCATTATCTTTCATTTATAAGCTTTGACTCAATGAGCACCAATGATTAGTTTAGAATGATCATTTTAACTTGCCAATCAACTTGACATGTCCGCACTAAATAGTCCGCATCAATTTAAAGATCAGAATGACACGAATCCAATGCCAACGTTAAGCTTGCTCAATTTTCTATATTGAAACAAAAATTGAGACAAATAGATACGACAAAGCATCCAAGTAATCCAATCTAACTAAAACTGTTTGATGCCATGCATTATGCTTCATTTATAAGCCTTTACTCAATGCGCACCTATGATCAGTTTAGTGTGATCATTTATAAGATTTTAACTGATCATTGGTGCACATCGAGTAAAGGCTTATAAATGAAGCATAATGCATGACATCACGCAGTACGTGCTAGATTGGATTTCTTGCATGCTTTGTCGTATCTAATTTTGTCACAAATTTTGTCACAATATAGAAAATTGAGCTAGCTTAACGTGGGCATTGGATTCATGTCATTCTGAGCTCTAAAGCAAAAGTTAGGAACGATTTAGTGTAGACATGTCAAGGTTATCGGCCAGTCAAAGTGATCATTCTAAACTGATTATTTGTGCTCATTCAGTAAAGACTTATAAATGAATCATAATGCATGGCATCGCGCCGTTTTCGCTAGATTGGATTACTTGAACGCTTTTTCGTTTCTATTTCGGTCTCAAATTTTGTCACAATATTGAAAATTGAGCTAGCTTAACGTGGGCAATTGATTGGTTTTATTCTGAGCTCTAAATCAAAAGTAATAAACGATTTGGTGCGGACATGTCAAGCTGATCGCCTAGTGAAAGTGATCATTCTAAACTGATCATTGGTACTATTGAGTAAATGCTTATAAATGATGCATAAAGCATGGCATCACGCTGTTTGCGATTGACTAGATTACTTGGATGCTTTGTCGTATCTAGTTTTGTCTCGGATTTGTTCATAATATTAAAAATTTAGCTAGCCTACTTGGGCATTGGATTCGTATTAGCTAGCCTAACGCTTTGTCATATCTAGTTATGTCTCGAATTTTGTCTCGATATAGAAAATTGAGCTAGTGAAACGTGGGCATTGGATTCGTATAAGTTTTAGTTGTAAATCATAAGTTATGGATGATTTAATACGGAAATGACAAGTTGATCGGGCAATTATAGTGATCATTCTAAACTGATAATTGGTGTTCATTAAGTACACGCTTATAAATGAAGCATAAGGCATGGCATCACGCATTTTTAGCTAGATTGGATTACTTGAACGTTTTTTCATATCTATTTCTATCTCAAATTTTGTCACAATATAGAAAATTGAGCTACCTTAATGTGGGCATTGGATTCGTATTATTCTAAGCTCTAAATCAAAAGTTACAGACGATATAGTGCGGAAATGTCAAGTTGATCTCCTAGTTAAAGTGATCATTCTAAACTGATCATTAGTACTCGTTAAGTAAACGCTTATAAATGAAGCATAAAGCATGGCATCATGGAGTACGCGATAGAGTGGATTACTTGGACGCTTTGTCATATTTATTTCTGTCTCAAATTTTGTTTGAATATAGAAAATTAAACTAGCTTAACGTGGGCACTGGATTCGTGTCAATTTAAGCTGTAAATCATAGTTACGCATGATTTAATGCGGAAATGTCAAGTTGATCGGGCAGTTAAAGTGATCATTCTAAATGATCATTGGTGCTCATGGAGTAAAGGCTTATAAATGTATCATAATGTATGACATCACGCAATTTTAGCTAGATTGGATTACTTTAACGGTTTTTCATATCTGTTTCTGTCTCAAATTTTGTCACAATATATAAAATTGAGCTACCTTAACGTGGGCTTTCGATTCGTGTTATTCTAAGCTCTAAATCAAAAGTTACTGACGATCTAGTGCGGACATGTCAAGTTGATCGCCTAGTTAAAGTGATCATTCTAAACTGATCATTGGTACTCGTTAAGTAAACGCTTATAAATGAAATATAAAGCATGGCATCACGAATTTTGGGATAGAGTGGATTACTTGGACGCTTTGTCGTATCTATTTCTGTCTCAATTTTTGTCTAAATATAGAAAATTAAGATAGCTTAACGTGGACATTGGATTTGTGTCAATTTAATCTATAAATCAAAAGTTACGGACGATTTAATGCGGAAATTTCAAGTTGATCGGGCAGGTAAAGTGATCATTCTAAAATGATCATTGGTGCTCATGGAGTAAAGGCTTATAAATGTATAAAAATGCATGACATCACGCAGTTTTAGCTAGATTGAATTACTTGAACGCTTTCTCATATCGATTTCTGTCTCAAATTTTGTTACAATATAGAAAATTGAGCTACCTTAACGTGGGCACTGGATTCGTGTTATTCTGAGCTCTAAATCAAAACTTGCGGACCATTTAGTGCGCATGTCAAGCTGATCGCCTAGTTAAAATGATCATTCTAAATTGATCATTGGTACTCGTTAAGTAAACCCTTATAAATGAAGCATAAAGCATGGCATCACACAGTCTGGGATCGAGTGGAATACTTGGACGCCTGTCGTATCTAGTTCTGTCTCATATTTTTTCACAATATAAAAATTTAGCTAGATTAACGTGGGCATTGGATTCGTGTCATTCTAAGCTCTAAATCCAAAGTTATGGATGATTTAGTGCGGGCATATTAAGTTTATCTGCCAATTAAATTGATCATTCTAAACTGATCATTGGTGCTCATTGATTAAATGCTTATAAATGAAGCATAATGCATGACATCACGCAGTTCGGGATAGATTGGATTACTTGGACGCTTTCGTATCTAAATCAAAAGTTACGGACGATTTAGTGCGGACATGTCAAGTTGATCGGACAGTTAAAGTGATAATTCTAAACTGATCATTTGCTCTCATTGAGTAAAAGCTGATAAGTGAAGCATAATGCATGACATCATGCAAATTTGGTTAAATTGGATTACTTGAATGTATTTTGTATCTATTTCTGTCTCAAAGTTTTTCACAACATAGAGAATTGAGCTAGTGTAACGTGGGCATTGGATTCATGTCATTTTGAGCTCTAAATTAAAAGTTAGAGACGATTTAGTGAGGACATGTAAAGTTGATCGGCCAGTTGAAGTTATCATTCTAAACTGATCATTTGTTCTCATTGAGTAAATGCTGATAAATTGAGCATAATGCATGGCATCATGTAGTTTTGGTTAGATTGGATTACTTGAACTCAATTTTGTACCTATTTCTGCCTCAAATTTTGTCACAACATATAGAATTGAGCTAGTAAGGGATGATTTAATTCGGACATGTCAAGTTGATCGGCCAGTTAAAGATATCTTTCTAAACTGAGCATTGGTGCTCATTGAGAAATGGCTTATCAATGAAACATAATGCATGGCATCAAGCAGTTTTGGATATATTGTATTACTTGAACACTTTTTCGTATTTATTTTGTGTCAAAATTTGTCACAATATAGAAAATTGAGCTAACTTAACATGGACATTGGATTCATGTTATTCTGAGCTATATATCAAAAGTTACAGACAATTTAGTGCGGACATGTTAAGTTGATCGCCTAGTTAAAATTATTATTTTAAACTGATCATTTGTTCTCATTGAGTAAATGCTTATAAATGAAGCCTAATATCTGGCATCACCCAGCTCGGAATAGATTGGATTACATGGAAACTTTGTCGTATCTATTTCTGTCTCAAATTTTGTGAAAATATTGAAATTTGAGCTAGCTTAACGTGGACATTGGATTTGTGTTATTTTGATCTCTAAATCAAAAGTTACGGACGATTTAGTGTGGACATCTCAAGTTGATTGGCCAGTTAAAGTGATAATTCTAAACTGATCATTGGTGCTCATTAAGTAAAAGGCTTACAAATAAAGCATAATGCTTGACATCATGCAGTTCAGAATAGATTGGATTACTTGGACTCTTTGTCATATCTATTTTTGTCTCAAATTTTGTCACAATAGAGAAAATTGAGCTAGCTTAATGTGGGCATTGGATTAATGTCATTTTGAGCTCTAAATCAAAAGATACAGATGATGTAGTGCATACATGTAAAGTTGATCGTCCAGTTAAAGTGATCATTCTAAACTGATCACTGGTGCTCATTGAGTAAAAGCTTATAAATAAAGAATAATGCATGACATCACGTAGTTCAAGATAGATTGGATTATTTTAACGCTTTGTGGTAGTTATTTCTGTCTAAAATTTTTTCACAATATAGAAAATTGAGCTACTTTAACGGCCGCATTGGATTCGTGTCATCCCGAGCTCTAAATCAAAAGTTACGAACAATTTAGTGTAGACATGTCAAGTTAATCGGCTAGCTAAAATAATCATTCTAAACGGATCGATGGTTCTCATTGAGTAAAGGCTAATATATGAATTATCATACATGGTATCATGCGGGTTAGGATAGATTGAATTACTTGGAAGCTTTGTCGTATCTATTTGAGTCTGAAATTTTGTCACAATATAGGAAATTGAGCTAGCATATCGTATGCGTTGAACTCATGTCATTCGGAGCTCTAAATCAAAAGTTACAGATGATTTAGCGTGGACATGTCAAGTTGACTGGCCAGTTCAAATGATTATCCTAAACCGATCATTGGTGCTCATTAAGATTATTTAGAGCTCTAAATCAAAAGTTATGGACGATTTGATGGGGGCATGTCAAATTGATCGGCCAGTTAAAATAATCATCCTAAACCGATCATTGGTTCTCATTTATTAAATCCTCAAAAGTGAAGCATAAGTGGGGACATGTCAAGTTGATCGGCCAGTTAAAATAATCATCCAAAACTGATCATTGGTTCTCATTGATTAAAACCTCAGAAGTGAAGCATAATGCATGGCATCAAACCGTTTGGGATATATTGGATTACTTGGAGCCTTTGTCGTATCTACTTCATTCCTAAATTTTGTCACAATATAGAAAATTGATCCGGCTTAACATGGGCGTTGGATTCTCGTCATTCTGAGCTCTAAATCTAAAGTGACTTATGATGTAGTGTTGACATGTCTAGTTGATCGGTTAGCTAAAATGATCATTCTAAACGAATCGATGGTTCTCATTGAGTAAAGGCTTATAAATGAATAATAATGCATGGCATCACGCAGCTTGGGATAGATTGGAATACTTGGAAGTTTTTTCGTATCTATTTGAGTCTGAAAATTTGCCATAGTATAGAAAATTGAGCTAGGATAATGTGGGCGTTGGATTCAGGTCATTCGGAGCTCTAAATCAAAAGTTACGGACGATTTAGTGCGGACATGTCAAGTTGATTGACCAGTTCAAATGATTATTCTAAGATGATCATTGGTGCTCATTGAGAAAAGGCTTCTAAGTGAAGCACCATGGCATCACACGGGTTGGGATAGATTGAATTACTTTGAAGCTTTGTCGTATCTATTTGAGTCTGAAATGTTGTCACAATATAGAAAATTGAGCTAGCATATCGTGGGTATTGGATTGATGTAATTCTGAGCTCTAAATCAAAACATATGGACGATTTAGTGGAGACATGTCAAGTTGATCGGCTAGTTAAAATAATCATCCTAAACTGATCATTGGTTCTCATTGATTAAAACCTCATAAGTGAAGCATAATGCATGGCATCACACCGTTTGGGATATATTGGATTACTGGGAGAGCCTTTATCGTATCTACTTCATTCCTTAATTTTGTCACAATATAGAAAATTGATCCATTTTAACATGGGCGTTGGATTCTAGTCATTCTGAGCTCTAAATATAAAGTGTCTTATGATTTAGTGTTGACATGTCTAGTTGATCAGCTAGCTAAAATGATCATTCTAAACGAATCGATGGTTCTCATTCAGTAAAGGCTTCTAAGTGAAGCATAATACATGGCATCACGCGGGTTAGGATAGATTGAATTACTTGGAAGCTTTGTCGTATCTATTTGAGTCTGAAATTTTGCACAATATAGAAAATTGAGCTAGCATATCGTGGGCATTGAACTCATGTCATTTGGAGCTCTAAATCAAAAGTTACAGATGATTTAGTGTGGACATATCAAGTTGATTCGCCAATTCAAATGATCATTCTAAGCTGATCATTGGTGCTCATTAAGAAAAGGCTTCTATGTGAAGCATGATACATGGCATCACGCGAGTTGTGATAGATTGAATTACTTGGAGGCTTTGTCGTATCTATTTGAGTCTGAAATTTTGTCACAATATAGAAAATTGAGCTAGCATATCATGGGCGTTGGATTCATGTTATTCTGAGCTCTAAATCAAAAGTTATGGACGATTTAGTGGGGACATGTCAAGTTGATCGGCCAGTTAAATTAATCATCCTAAACTGCTCATTGGTTCTCATTGATTAAAACCTCATAAGTGAAGCTTAATGCATGGCATCACACCGTTTGGGATATATTGGATTACTTGGAGCCTTTGTCGTATCTACTTCATTCCTAAATTTTGTCACAATATAGAAAATTGATCCAGTTTAACATGGGCTTTGGATTCTCGTCATTCTGAGCTAAATCTAAAGTGACTTATGATTTAGTGTTGACATGTCTAGTTGATCGGTTAGCTAAAATGATCATTCTAAACGAATCGATGGTTTTCATTGCGTAAAGGCTTATAAATAAATTATAATGCATGGCATCACGCAGCTTGGGATAGATTGGAATACTTGGAAGTTTTTTCGTATCTATTTGAGTCTGAAAATTTGCCATAGTATATAAAATTGAGCTAGCACAATGTGGGCGTTGGAATCATGTCATTCGGAGCTCTAAATCAAAAGTTACGGACGATTTAGTGCGGACATGTCAAGTTGAATGGCCAGTTCAAATGATTATTCTAAGATGATCACTGGTGCTCATTGAGAAAAGGCTTCTAAGTGAAGCATAATACATGGCATCACACGGGTTGGGATAGATTGAATTACTTTGAAGCTTTGTCGTATCTATTTGAGTCTGAGATGTTGTCACAATATAGGAAATTGAACTATCATATCGTGGGTGTTGGATTGATGTAATTCTGAGCTCTAAATCAAAAGTTATGGACGATTTAGTGGGGACATGTCAAGTTGATCGGCCGGTTAAAATAATCATCGTAACTGATCACTGGTTCTCATTGATTAAAACCTCATAAGTGAAGCATAATGCATGGCATCACACCGATTGGGCTATATTGGATTACTTGTAGCCTTTGTCGTTTCTACTTCATTCCTAAATTTTGTCATAATATAGAAAATTGATCCAGTTTAACATGGGCGTTGGATTCTCCTCATTCTGAGATCTAAATCTAAAGTGACTTATGATTTAGTGTTGACATGTCTAGTTGATTGGCTAGCTAAAATGATCATTCTAAACGGATCGATGGTTCTCATTGAGTAAATGCTAATAAATGAATTATAATGCATGGCGTCACGCAGTTTGGGATAGATTGGATTACTTGGAAGTTTTGTCGTATCTATTTGAGTCTGAAATTTTGCCATAGTATAGAAACTTGAGCTAGCATAATGTGGGCGTTGGATTCATGTCATTCGGAGCTCTAAATCAAAAGTTACGGACGATTTAGTGCGGACATGTCAAGTTGATTGGCCAGTTCAAAGGATTATTCTATGCTGATCATTGGTGCTCATTGAGAAAAGGCTTCTAAGTGAAGCATAATACATGGCATCACGTGGGTTGGGATAGATTGAATTAGTTGGAAGCTTTGTCGTATCTATTTGAGTCTGAAATTTTGTAACAATATAGAAAATTGAGCTAGCATATCGTATGCGTTGGATTCATGTTATTCTGAGGTCTAAATCAAAACTTATGGATGATTTGACGGGCACATGTCAAATTGAACGGCCAGTTAAAATAATCATCCTAAACTGATCATTGGTTCTCATTGGTTCTCATTGATTAAAACCTCATAAGTGAAGCATAATGCATGACATCATACCGTTTGAGATATATTGGATTACTTGGAGCCTTTATCGTATCTACTTCATTCCTAAATTTTGTCACAATATAGAAAATTGATCTTGTTTAACATGGGCGTTGGATTCTAGTCATTCTGAGCTCCAAATAGAAAGTGTCTTATGATTTAGTGTTGACATGTCTAGTTGATCAGCTAGCTAAAATGATCATTCTAAACGAATCGATGGTTCTCATTGAGTAAAGGCTAATAAATGAATTATAATGCATGGCCTCACGAAGTTTGGGATAGATTGGATTACGTGGAAGTTTTGTCGTATCTATTTGAGTATGAAATTTTGCCATAGTATAGAAAATTGAGCTAGCATAATGTGGACGTTGGATTCATGTCATTCGGAGCTTTAAATCAAAAGTTACGGACGATTTAGTGCGGACATGTCAAGTTACTTGGCCAGTTCAAATGATTATTTTAAGCTGATCATTGGTGCTCCTTGAGAAAAGGCTTCTAAGTGAAGCATAATACATGGCATCACACGGGTCGGGATAGATTGAATTACTTTGAAACTTTGTCGTATCTATTTGAGTCTTAAATGTTGTCACAATATAGAAAATTGAGCTAGCATATCGTGGGCGTTTGATTCATGTTATTCTGAGCTCTAAATCAAAAGTTATGGACGATTTAGTGGGGACATGTCAAGTTGATCGGCCAGTTAAAATAATCATCCTAAACTGATCATTGGTTCTCATTGATTAAAACCTCATAAGTGAAGCATAATGCATGGCATCACACCGTTTGGGATATATTGGATTGCTTGGAGCCTTTGTCGTATCTACTTCATTCCTAAATTTTGTCACAATATAGAAAATTGATCCAGTTTAACATGGGCGTTGGATTCTCGTCATTCTGAGCTCTAAATCTAAAGTGACTTATGATTTAGTGTTGACATGTCTAGTTGATCGGTTAGCTAAAATAATCATTCTAAACGAATCGATGGTTCTCATTGAGTAAGGGCCTATAAATGAATTATAATGCATGGCATCACGCAGCTTGGAATAGATTGGAATACTTGGAAGTTTTTTCCTATCTATTTGAGTCTGAAAATTTGCCATAGTATATAAAATTGAGCTAGCACAATGTGGGCGTTGGAATTATGTCATTCGGAGCTCTAAATCAAAAGTTATGGACGATTTAGTGCGGACATGTCAAGTTGAATGGCCAGTTCAAATGATTATTCTAAGATGATCATTGGTGCTCATTGAGAAAAGGCTTCTAAGTGTAGCATAATACATGGCATCAAATGGTTTGGGATAGATTGAATTACTTTGAAGCTTTGTCGTATCTATTTGAGTCGGAGATGTTGTCACAATATAGAAAATTGAGCTATCATATCATGGGTGTTGGATTGATGTAATTCTGACCTCTAAATCAAAAGTTATGGACGATTTAGTAGGGATATGTCAAGTTGATCGGCCAGTTAAAATAATCATCCTAAACTGCTCAATGGTTCTCATTGATTAAAACCTCATAAGTAAAGCATAATGCATGGCATCACACCGTTTGGGATATATTGCATTACTGGGAGAGCCTTTATCGTATCTACTTCATTCCTTAATTTTGTCACAATATAGAAAATTGATCCAGTTTAACATTGGCGTTGGATTCTCCTCATTCTTAGATCTAAATATAAAGTGTCTTATGATTTAGTGTTGACATGTCTAGGTTATCAGCTAGCTAAAATGATCATTCTAAACGAATCGATGGTTCTCATTGAGTAAAGGCTTCTAAGTGAAGCATAATACATGGCATCACGCGGGTTAGGATAGGTTGAATTACTTGGAAGCTTTGTCGTATCTATTTGAGTCTGAAATTTTGCACAATATAGAAAATTGAGCTAGCATATCGTGGGCGTTGAACTCATGTCATTTGGAGCTCTAAATCAAAAGTTACAGATGATTTAGTGTGGACATATCAAGTTGATTCGCCAATTCAAATGATCATTCTAAGCTGATCATTGGTGCTCATTAAGAAAAGGCTTCTATGTGAAGCATAATACATGGCATCACGCGAGTTGTGATAGATTGAATTACTTGGAGGCTTTGTCGTATCTATTTTAGTCTGACATTTTGTCACAATATAGAAAATTGAGCTAGCATATCATGGGCGTTGGATTCATGTTACTCTGAGCACTAAATCAAAAGTTATGGACGATTTAGTGGGGACGTGTCAGGTTGATCGGCCAGTTAAAATAATCATCCTAAACTGATCATTGGTTCTCATTGATTAAAACCTCATAAGTGAAGCATAATGCATGGCATCACACCGTTTGGGATATATTGGATTACTTGGAGCCTTTGTCGTATTTACTTCATTCCTAAATTTTGTCACAATATAGAAAATTGATCCAGTTTAACATGGGCGTTGGATTCTCGTCATTCTGAGCTCTAAATCTAAAGTGACTTATGATTTAGTGTTGACATGTCTAGTTGATCGTTTAGCTAAAATGACCATTCTAAACGAATCGATGGTTCTCATTGAGTAAGGGCTTATAAATGAATTATAATGCATGGCATCACGCAGCTTGGGATAGATTGGAATACTTGGAAGTTTTTTCGTATCTATTTGAGTCTAAAAATTTGCCATAGTATATAAAATTGTGCTAGCACAATGTGGGCGTTGGAATCATGTCATTCGGAGCTCTAAATCAAAAGTTACGGACGATTTAGTGCGGACATGTCAAGTTGAATGGCCAGTTCAAATGATTATTCTAAGATGATCATTGGTGCTCATTAAAAAAAGGCTTCTAAGTGAAGCATAATACATGGAATAACACGGGTTGGGATAGATTGAATTACTTTGAAGCTTTGTCGTATATATTTGAGTCTGAGATGTTGTCACAATATAGAAAATTGAGCTATCATATCGTGGGTGTTGGATTGATGTAATTCTGAGCTCTAAATCAAAAGTTATGGACGATTTAGTGGGGACATGTCAAGTTGATCGGCCGGTTAAAATAATCATCGTAACTGATCAATGGTTCTCATTGATTAAAACCTCATAAGTGAGGCATAATGCATCGCATCACACCATTTGGGCTATATTGGATTTCTTGTAGCCTTTGTCGTTTCTACTTCATTCCTAAATTTTGTCACAATATAGAAAATTGATCCAGTTTAACATGGGCGTTGGATTCTCCTCATTCTGAGATCTAAATCTAAAGTGACTTATTATTTAGTGTTGACATGTCTAGTTGATCGGTTAGCTAAAATGATCATTCTAAACGGATCGATGGTTCTCATTGAGTAAATGCTAATAAATAAATTATAATGCATGGCGTCACGCAGTTTGGGATTGATTGGATTACTTGGAAGCTTTGTCGTATCTATTTGAGTCTGAAATTTTGCCAGAGTATAGAAAATTGAGCGAGCATAATGTGGACGTTGGATTCATGTCATTTGGAGTTCTAAATCAAAAGTTACGGACGATTTAGTGCGGACATGTCAAGTTGATTGGCCAGTTCAAATGATTATTCTATGCTGATCATTGGTGCTCATTGAGAAAAGGCTTCTAAGTGAAGCATAATACATGGAATCACGTGGGTTGGGATAGATTGAATTAGTTGGAAGCTTTGTCGTATCTATTTGAGTCTGAAATTTTGTAACAATATAGAAAATTGAGCTAGCATATCGTATGCGTTGGATTCATGTTATTCTGATGTCTAAATCAAAACTTATGGACGATTTGACGGGCACATGTCAAATTGATCGGCCAGTTAAAATAATCATCCTAAACTGATCATTGGTTCTCATTGATTAAAACCTCATAAGTGAAGCATAATGCATGACATCATACCGTTTGAGATATATTGGATTACTTGGAGCCTTTATCGTATCTACTTCATTCCTAAATTTTGTCACAATATAGAAAATTGATCCAGTTTAACATGGGCGTTGGATTCTAGTCATTCTGAGCTCCAAATAGAAAGTGTCTTATGATTTAGTGTTGACATGTCTAGTTGATCAGCTAGCTAAAATGATCATTCTAAACGAATCGATGGTTCTCATTGAGTAAAGGCTAATAAATGAATTATAATGCATGGCATCACGCAGTTTGGGATAGATTGGATTACTTGGAAGTTTTGTCGTATCTATTTGAGTATGAAATTTTGCCATAGTATAGAAAATTGAGCTAGCATAATGTGGGCATTGGATTCATGTCATTCGGAGCTTTAAATCAAAAGTTACGGACGATTTAGTGCGGACATGTCAAGTTGATTGGCCAGTTCAAATGATTATTCTAAGCTGATCATTGGTGCTCATTGAGAAAAGGCTTCTAAGTGAAGCATAATACATGGCATCACACGGGTTGGGATAGATTGAATTACTTTGAAACTTTGTCGTATCTATTTGAGTCTGAAATGTTGTCACAATATAGAAAATTGAGCTAGCATATCGTGGGCGTTGGATTCATGTTATTCTGAGCTCTAAATCAAAAGTTATGGACGATTTAGTGGGGACATGTCAAGTTGATCGGCCAGTTAAAATAATCATCCTAAACTGATCATTGGTTCTCATTGATTAAAACCTCATAAGTGAAGCATAATGCATGGCATCACACCGTTTGGGATATATTGGATTACTTGGAGCCTTTATCGTATCTACTTCATTCCTAAATTTTGTCACAATATAGAAAATTGATCCAGTTTAACATGGGCGTTGGATTCTCCTCATTCTGAGCTAAATATAAAGTGTCTTATGATTTAGTGTTGACATGTCTAGTTGATCAGCTAGCTAAAATGATCATTCTAAACGAATCGATGGTTCTCATTGAGTAAAGGCTTATAAATGAAGCATAATGCATGGCATCACGCGGGTTAGGATAGATTGGAATTACTTGGAAGTTTTGTCGTATCTATTTGAGTCTGAAATTTTGCCATAGTATAGAAAATTGAGCTAGCATATCGTGGGCGTTGAACTCATGTCATTTGGATCTCTAAATCAAAAGTTATAGATGATTTAGTGTGGACATATCAAGTTGATTCGCCAATTCAAATGATCATTCTAAGCTGATCATTGGTGCTCATTAAGAAAAGGCTTCTATGTGAAGCATAATACATGGCATCACGCGAGTTGTGATAGATTGAATTACTTGGAGGCTTTGTCGTATCTATTTGAGTCTGACATTTTGTCACAATATAGAAAATTGAGCTAGCATATCATGGGCGTTGGATTCATGTTACTCTGAGCTCTAAATCAAAAGTTATGGACGATTTAGTGGGGACATGTCAAGTTGATCGGCCAGTTAAAATAATCATCCTAAACTGATCATTGGTTCTCATTGATTAAAACCTCATAAGTGAAGCATAATGCATGGCATCACACCGTTTGGGATATATTGGATTACTTGAGCCTTTGTCGTATCTACTTCATTCCTAAATTTTGTCACAATATAGAAAATTGATCCAGTTTAACATGGGCGTTGGATTCTCCTCATTCTGAGATCTAAATCTAAAGTGACTTATGATTTAGTGTTGACATGTCTAGTTGATTGGCTAGCTAAAATGATCATTCTAAACGGATCGATGGTTCTCATTGAGTAAATGCTAATAAATGAATTATAATGCATGGCGTCACGCAGTTTGGGATAGATTGGATTACTTGGAAGTTTTTTCGTATCTATTTGAGTCTGAAATTTTTCCATAGTATAGAAACTTGAGCAAGCATAATGTGGGCGTTGGATTCATGTCATTCGGAGCTCTAAATCAAAAGTTACGGACGATTTAGTGCGGACATGTCAAGTTGATTGGCCAGTTCAAAGGATTATTCTATGCTGATCATTGGTGCTCATTGAGAAAAGGCTTCTAAGTGAAGCATAATACATGGCATCACGTGGGTTGGGATAGATTGAATTAGTTGGAAGCTTTGTCGTATCTATTTGAGTCTGAAATTTTGTCACAATATAGAAAATTGAGCTAGCATATCGTATGCGTTGGATTCATGTTATTCTGAGGTCTAAATCAAAACTTATGGACGATTTGACGGGCACATGTCAAATTGATCGGCCAGTTAAAATAATCATCCTAAACGGGTCATTGGTTCTCATTGATTAAAACCTCATAAGTGAAGCATAATGCATGACATCATACCGTTTGAGATATATTGGATTACTTGGAGCCTTTATCGTATCTACTTCATTCCTAAATTTTGTCACAATATAGAAAATTGATCCAGTTTAACATGGGCGTTGGATTCTAGTCATTCTGAGCTCCAAATAGAAAGTGTATTATGATTTAGTGTTGACATNCATCCTAAACTGATCATTGGTTCTCATTGATTAAAACCTCATAAGTGAAGCATAATGCATGGCATCACACCGTTTGGGATATATTGGATTACTGGGAGAGCCTTTATCGTATCTACTTCATTCCTTAATTTTGTCACAATATAGAAAATTGATCCATTTTAACATGGGCGTTGGATTCTAGTCATTCTGAGCTCTAAATATAAAGTGTCTTATGATTTAGTGTTGACATGTCTAGTTGATCAGCTAGCTAAAATGATCATTCTAAACGAATCGATGGTTCTCATTCAGTAAAGGCTTCTAAGTGAAGCATAATACATGGCATCACGCGGGTTAGGATAGATTGAATTACTTGGAAGCTTTGTCGTATCTATTTGAGTCTGAAATTTTGCACAATATAGAAAATTGAGCTAGCATAATGTGGGCGTTGGATTCATGTCATTCGGAGCTCTAAATCAAAAGTTACGGACGATTTAGTGCGGACATGTCAAGTTGATTGTCCAGTACAAATGATTATTCTATGCTGATCATTGGTGTTCATTGAGAAAAGGCTTCTAAATGAAGCATAATACATGGCACCACGTGGGTTGGGATAGATTGAATTAGTTGGAAGCTTTGTCGTATCTATTTGAGTCTGAAATTTTGTAACAATATAGAAAATTGAGCTAGCATATCGTATGCGTTGGATTCATGTTTTTCTGAGATCTAAATCAAAAGTTATGGACGATTCGGTGGGGACATGTCAAATTGATCGACCAGTTAAAATAATCATCCTAAACTGATCATTGGTTCTCAATGATTAAAACCTCATAAGTGAAGCATAATGCATGGCATCACACCGTTTGGGCTATATTGGATTACTTGGAGCCTTTGTCGTTTCTACTTCATTCCTAAATTTTGTCACAATATAGAAAATTGATCCAGTTTAACATGGGCGTTGGATTCTAGTCATTCTGAGCTCCAAATAGAAAGTGTCTTATGATTTAGTGTTGACATGTCTAGTTGATCAGCTAGCTAAAATGATCATTCTAAACGAATCGATGGTTCTCATTGAGTAAAGGCTAATAAATGAATTATAATGCATGGCATCACGCAGTTTGGGATAGATTTGATTACTTGGAAGTTTTGTCGTATCTATTTGAGTATGAAATTTTGCCATAGTATAGAAAATTGAGCTAGCAGAATGTGGGCATTGGATTCATGTCATTCGGAGCTTTAAATCAAAAGTTACGGACGATTTAGTGCGCACATGTCAAGTTGATTGGCCAGTTCAAATGATTATTTTAAGCTGATCATTGGTGCTCATTGAGAAAAGGCTTCTAAGTGAAGCATAATACACGGCATCACACGGGTTGGGATAGATTGAATTACTTTGAAACTTTGTCGTATCTATTTGAGTCTGAAATGTTGTCACAATATAGAAAACTGAGCTAGCATATCGTGGGCGTTGGATTCATATTATTCTGAGCTTTAAACCAAAAGTTATGGACGATTTAGTGGGCACATGTCAAGTTGATCGGCCAGTTAAAATAATCATCCAAAACTGATCATTGGTTCTCATTGATTAAAACCTCATAAGTGAAGCATAATGCATGGCATCACACCGTTAGGGATATATTGGATTGCTTGGAGCCTTTGTCGTATCTACTTCATTCCTAAATTTTGTCACAATATAGAAAATTGATCCAGTTTAACATGGGCTTTGGATTCTCGTCATTCTGAGCTCTAAATCTAAAGTGACTTATGATTTAGTGTTGACATGTCTAGTTGATCGGTTAGCTAAAATGATCATTCTAAACGAATCGATGGTTCTCATTGCGTAAAGGCTTATAAATGAATTATAATGCATGGCATCACGCAGCTTGGGATAGATTGGAATACTTGGAAGTTTTTTCGTATCTACTTGAGTCTGAAAATTTGCCATAGTATAGAAAATTGAGCTAGCATAATGTGGGCGTTGGATTCATGTCATTCGGAGCTCTAAATAAAAAGTTACGGACGATTTAGTGCAGACATGTCAAGTTGATTGGCCAGTTCAAATGATTATTCTAAGATGATCATTGGTTTTCATTGAGAAAAGGCTTCTAAGTGAAGCATAATACATGGCATCACACGGGTTGGGATAGATTGAATTACTTTGAAGCTTTGTCGTATCTATTTGAGTCTGAAATGTTGTCACAATATAGAAAATTGAGCTAGCATATCGTGGGTATTGGATTGATGTAATTCTGAGCTCTAAATCAAAAGTTATGGACGATTTAGTGGGGACATGTCAAGTTGATCGGCCAGTTAAAATAATCATCCTAAACTGATCATTGGTTCTCATTGATTAAAACCTCATAAGTGAAGCATAATGCATGGCATCACACCGTTTGGGCTATATTGGATTACTTGGAGCCTTTGTCGTTTCTACTTCATTCCTAAATTTTGTCACAATATAGAAAATTGATCCAGTTTAACATGGGCGTTGGATTCTCCTCATTCTGAGCTCTACATCTAAAGTGACTTATGATTTAGTGTTGACATGTCTAGTTGGTTGGCTAACTAAAATGATCATTCTAAACGGATCGATGGTTCTCATTGAGTAAATGCTAATAAATGAATTATAATGCATGGCATCACGCAGTTTGGGATAGATTGGATTACTTGGAAGTTTTGTCGTATCTATTTGAGACTGAAATTTTGCCATAGTATATAAAATTGAGCTAGCATAATGTGGGCGTTGGATTCATGTCATTCGGAGCTCTAAATCAAAAGTTACGGACGATTTAGTGCGGACATGTCAAGTTGATTGGCCAGTACAAATGATTATTCTATGCTGATCATTGGTGTTCATTGAGAAAAGGCTTCTAAATGAAGCATAATACATGGCACCACGTGGGTTGGGATAGATTGAATTAGTTGGAAGCTTTGTCGTATCTATTTGAGTCTGAAATTTTGTAACAATATAGAAAATTGAGCTAGCATATCGTATGCGTTGGATTCATGTTTTTCTGAGATCTAAATCAAAAGTTATGGACGATTTGGTGGGGACATGTCAAATTGATCGACCAGTTAAAATAATCATCCTAAACTGATCATTGGTTCTCAATGATTAAAACCTCATAAGTGAAGCATAATGCATGGCATCACACCGTTTGGGCTATATTGGATTACTTGGAGCCTTTGTCGTTTCTACTTCATTCCTAAATTTTGTCACAATATAGAAAATTGATCCAGTTTAACATGGGCGTTGGATTCTCCTCATTCTGAGCTCTATATCTAAAGTGACTTATGATTTAGTGTTGACATGTCTAGTTGGTTGGCTAGCTAAAATGATCATTGTAAACGGATCGATGGTTCTCATTGAGTAAATGCTAATAAATGAATAATAATGCATGGCATCACGCAGTTTGGGATAGATTGGATTACTTGGAAGTTTTGTCGTATCTATTTGAGTCTGAAATTTTGCCATAGTATATAAAATTGAGCTAGCATAATGTGGGCGTTGGATTCATGTCATTCGGAGCTCTAAATCAAAAGTTACGGACGATTTAGTGCGGACATGTCAAGTTGATTGGCCAGTACAAATGATTATTCTATGCTCATCATTGGTGTTCATTGAGAAAAGGCTTCTAAATGAAGCATAATACATGGCACCACGTGGGTTGGGATAGATTGAATTAGTTGGAAGCTTTGTCGTATCTATTTGAGTCTGAAATTTTGTAACAATATAGAAAATTGAGCTAGCATATCGTATGCGTTGGATTCATGTTATTCTGAGATCTAAATCAAAAGTTATGGACGATTTGGTGGGACATGTCAAATTGATCGACCAGTTAAAATAATCATCCTAAACTGATCATTGGTTCTCAATGATTAAAACCTCATAAGTGAAGCATAATGCATGACATCACACCGTTTGGGATATATTGGATTACTTGGAGCCTTTATCGTATCTACTTCATTCCTAAATTTTGTCACAATATAGAAAATTGATCCAGTTTAACATGGGCATTGGATTCTAGTCATTCTGAGCTCTAAATAGAAAGTGTCTTATGATTTAGTGTTGACATGTCTAGTTGATCAGCTAGCTAAAATGATCATTCTAAACGAATCGATGGTTCTCATTGAGTAAAGGCTAATAAATGAATTATAATGCATGGCATCACACAGTTTGGGATAGATTAGATTACTTGGAAGCTTTGTCGTATCTATTTGAGTCTGAAATTTTGCCATAGTATAGAAAATTGAGCGAGCATAATGTGGACGTTGGATTCATGTCATTCGGAGCTCTAAATCAAAAGTTACGGACGATTTAGTGCGGACATGTCAAGTTGATTGGCCAGTTCAAATGATTTTTCTATGCTGATCATTGGTGCTCATTGAGAAAAGGCTTCTAAGTGAAGCATAATACATGGCATCACGTGGGTTGNGCATGGCATCACGCAGTTTGGGATAGATTGGATTACTTGGAAGTTTTGTCGTATCTATTTGAGTATGAAATTTTTCCATAGTATAGAAAATTGAGCTAGCATAATGTGGGCATTGGATTCATGTCATTCGGAGCTTTAAATCAAAAGTTACGGACGATTTAGTGCGGACATGTCAAGTTGATTGGCCAGTTCAAATTATTATTTTAAGCTGATCATTGGTGCTCATTGAGAAAAGGCTTCTAAGTGAAGCATAATACATGGCATCAAACGGGTTGGGATAGATTGAATTACTTTGAAACTTTGTCGTATCTATTTAAGTCTGAAATGTTGTCACAATATAGAAAATTAAGCTAGCATATCGTGGGCGTTGGATTCATGTTATTCTGAGCTCTAAATCAAAATTTATGGACGATTTAGTGGGGACAAGTCAAGTTCATCGGCCAGTTAAAATAATCATCCAAAACTGATCATTGGTTCTCATTGATTAAAACCTCAGAAGTGAAGCATAATGCATGGCATCAAACCGTTTGGGATATATTGGATTACTTGGAGCCTTTGTCGTATCTACTTCATTCCTAAATTTTGTCACAATATAGAAAATTGATCCGGTTTAACATGGGCGTTGGATTCTCGTCATTCTGAGCTCTAAATCTAAAGTGACTTATGTTGTAGTGTTGACATGTCTAGTTGATCGGTTAGCTAAAATGATCATTCTAAACGAATCGATGGTTCTCATTGAGTAAAGGCTTATAAATGAATTATAATGCATGGCATCACGCAGCTTGGGATAGATTGGAATACTTGGAAGTTTTTTCGTATCTATTTGAGTCTGAAAATTTGCCATAGTATAGAAAATTGAGCTAGGATAATGTGGGCGTTGGATTCATGTCATTCGGAGCTCTAAATCAAAAGTTACGGACGATTTAGTGCGGACATGTCAAGTTGATTGACCAGTTCAAATGATTATTCTAAGATGATCATTGGTGCTCATTGAGAAAAGGCTTCTAAGTGAAGCACCATGGCATCACACGGGTTGGGATAGATTGAATTACTTTGAAGCTTTGTCGTATCTATTTGAGTCTGAAATGTTGTCACAATATAGAAAATTGAGCTAGCATATCGTGGGTATTGGATAGATGTAATTCTGAGCTCTAAATCAAAACATATGGACGATTTAGTGGAGACATGTCAAGTTGATCGGCTAGTTAAAATAATCATCCTAAACTGATCATTGGTTCTCATTGATTAAAACCTCATAAGTGAAGCATAATGCATGGCATCACACCGTTTGGGATATATTGGATTACTGGGAGAGCCTTTATCGTATCTACTTCATTCCTTAATTTTGTCACAATATAGAAAATTGATCCATTTTAACATGGGCGTTGGATTCTAGTCATTCTGAGCTCTAAATATAAAGTGTCTTATGATTTAGTGTTGACATGTCTAGTTGATCAGCTAGCTAAAATGATCATTCTAAACGAATCGATGGTTCTCATTCAGTAAAGGCTTCTAAGTGAAGCATAATACATGGCATCACGCGGGTTAGGATAGATTGAATTACTTGGAAGCTTTGTCGTATCTATTTGAGTCTGAAATTTTGCACAATATAGAAAATTGAGCTAGCATATCGTGGGCATTGAACTCATGTCATTTGGAGCTCTAAATCAAAAGTTACAGATGATTTAGTGTGGACATATCAAGTTGATTCGCCAATTCAAATGATCATTCTAAGCTGATCATTGGTGCTCATTAAGAAAAGGCTTCTATGTGAAGCATGATACATGGCATCACGCGAGTTGTGATAGATTGAATTACTTGGAGGCTTTGTCGTATCTATTTGAGTCTGAAATTTTGTCACAATATAGAAAATTGAGCTAGCATATCATGGGCGTTGGATTCAGGTTATTCTGAGCTCTAAATCAAAAGTTATGGACGATTTAGTGGGGACATGTCAAGTTGATCGGCCAGTTAAATTAATCATCCTAAACTGCTCATTGGTTCTCATTGATTAAAACCTCATAAGTGAAGCTTAATGCATGGCATCACACCGTTTGGGATATATTGGATTACTTGGAGCCTTTGTCGTATCTACTTCATTCCTAAATTTTGTCACAATATAGAAAATTGATCAAGTTTAATATGGGCGTTGGATTCTCGTCATTCTGAGCTCTAAATCTAAAGTGACTTATGATTTAGTGTTGACATGTCTAGTTGATCGGTTAGCTAAAATGATCACTCTAAACGAATCGATGGTTCTCATTGAGTAAGGGCTTATAAATGAATTATAATGCATGGCATCACGCAGCTTCGGATAGATTGGAATACTTGGAAGTTTTTTCCTATCTATTTGAGTCTGAAAATTTGCCATAGTATTTAAAATTGAGCTAGCACAATGTGGGCGTTGGAATCATGTCATTCGGAGCTCTAAATCAAAAGTTATGGACGATTTAGTGCGGACATGTCAAGTTGAATGGCCAGTTCAAATGATTATTCTAAGATGATCATTGGTTCTCATTAAGAAAAGGCTTCTAAGTGTAGCATAATACATGGCATCCAACGGTTTGGGATAGATTGAATTACTTTGAAGCTTTGTCGTATCTATTTGAGTCGGAGATGTTGTCACAATATAGAAAATTGAGCTATCATATCATGGGTGTTGGATTGATGTAATTCTGAGCTCTAAATCAAAAGTTATGGACTATTTAGTAGGGACATGTCAAGTTGATCGGCCGGTTAAAATAATCATCTTAAACTGCTCATTGGTTCTCATTGATTAAAACCTCATAAGTGAAGCATAATGCATGGCATCACACCGTTTGGGCTATATTGGATTACTTGGAGCCTTTGTCGTTTCTACTTCATTCCTAAATTTTGTCACAATATAGAAAATTGATCCAGTTTAACATGGGCGTTGGATTCTCCTCATTCTGAGCTCTACATCTAAAGTGACTTATGATTTAGTGTTGACATGTCTAGTTGGTTGGCTAACTAAAATGATCATTCTAAACGGATCGATGGTTCTCATTGAGTAAATGCTAATAAATGAATTATAATGCATGGCATCACGCAGTTTGGGATAGATTGGATTACTTGGAAGTTTTGTCGTATCTATTTGAGTCTGAAATTTTGCCATAGTATATAAAATTGAGCTAGCATAATGTGGGCGTTGGATTCATGTCATTCGGAGCTCTAAAATCAAAAGTTACGCACGATTTAGTGCCGACATGTCAAGTTGATTGGCCAGTTCAAATGATTATTCTAAGCTAATCATCGCTACTCATTGAGAAAAGGCTTCTAAGTGAAGCATAATACATGGCATCACGCGGGTTGGGATAGATTGAATTACTTGGGATCTTTGTGGTATCTATTTGAGTTTGAAATTTTGTAACCATATAGAAAAAATAGCTAGCATATCGTGGGCGTTGGACTCATGTCATTCAGAGCTCTAAATCAAAAGTTACGGACGATTTAGTGCGTACATGTGAGGTTGATTGGCCAGTTCAAATAATCTTCCTAAACTGATCATTAGTTCTCATTGATTAAAACCTCATAAGTGAAGCATAACTCATGGCAACACACCGTTTGGGATATATTGGATTAATTGGAGCATTTGTCGTATCTATTCCATTCCTAAATTTTATCACAATATAGAAAATTAATCCAGTTTAACATGGGTGTTGGATTCTCGTCATTCTGAGCATTAAATCTAAAGTGACTTATGATTTAGTTGATCGGCAAGCTAAAATGATCATTCAAAACGGATCGATAGTTCTCATTTAGTAAAATCTAATAAATGAATTATAATGCATGGCATCACGCAGTTTGGGATAGATTGGATTACTTGGAAGCTCTGTCGTATCTATTTGAGTATGAAATTCTGTCACGATATAGAATATTGACCTAGCATATCGTGGGCGTTGCATTCATGTCATTGTGAGCTCTAAATCAAAAGTTATGGACGATTTATTGCGGACATGTCAAGTTGATCGGCCAGTTAAAATGATCATTATGAACTGATCAGTGGTGCTCATTGATTAGAACCTCATAAGTGAAGCATAATGCATGACATCACACCGTTTGGGATATATTGGATTACTGGGAGAGCCTTTATCGTATCTACTTCATTCCTAAATTTTGTCACAATATAGAAAATTGATCCAGTTTAACATGGGCGTTGGATTCTAGTCATTCTGAGCTCTAAATATAAAGTGTCTTATGATTTAGTGTTGACATGTCTAGTTG
Source organism: Pugionium dolabratum (assembly GCA_018901945.1). NCBI lineage: Eukaryota > Viridiplantae > Streptophyta > Magnoliopsida > Brassicales > Brassicaceae > Pugionium > Pugionium dolabratum. The sequence goes on from JAEVFF010000283.1 coordinate 144,672, forward strand.
ATTGGTTAGCTAAAATGATCATTCTAAACGAATCGATGGTTCTCATTGAGTAAAGGCTAATAAATGAATTATAATGCATGGCATCACGCAGTTTGGGATAGATTGGATTACTTGGAAGTTTTGTCGTATCTATTTGAATCTAAAATTTTGCCATAGTATAGAAAATTGAGCTAGCATAATGTGGTTGTGGATTCATGTTATTCGGAGCTCTAAATCAAAAGTTACGGACGATTTAGTGCGGACATGTCAAGTTGATTGGCCAGTTCAAATGATTATTCTAAACTGATCATTGGTGCTCATTGAGAAAAGGCTTCTAAGTGAAGCATAATACATGGCATCACGTGGGTTGGGATAGATTGAATTACTTTTGAAGCTTTGTCGTAACTATTTGAGTCTGAAATTTTGTCACAATATAGAAAATTGAGCTAGCATATCGTGGGCGTTGGATTCATGTTATTTTGAGCTCTAAATAAAAAGTTATGGACGATTTAGCGGGGACATGTCAAGTTGATCAGCCAGTTAAAATAATCATCCTAAACTGATCATTGGTTCTCATTGATTAAAAAGTCATAAGTGAAGCATACTGCATGGCATCATACCGTTTGGGCTATATTGGATTACTTGGAGCCTTTGTCGTATCTACTTCATTCCTAAATTTTGTCACAATATAGAAAAGTGATCTAGTTTAACATGGGCGTAGGATTCTCGTCATTCTGAGCTCTAAATCTAAAGTGACTTATGATTTAGTGTTGACATGTCTAGTTGATCGGTTAGCTAAAATGATCATTCTAAATGAATCGATGGCTCTCATTGAGTAAAGACTAATAAATTAATTATAATGCATGGCATCACCCAGTTTGGTATAGATTGGATTACTTGGAAGTTTTGTCGTATCTATTTGAGTCTGAAATTTTGCCATAGTATAGAAAATTGAGCTAGCATGTCATTCGGAGCTCGAAATCAAAAGTTACGCACGATTTAGTGCGGACATGTCAAGTTGATTGGCCAGTTCAAATGATTATTCTAAGCTAATCATCGCTACTCATTGAGAAAAGGCTTCTAAGTGAAGCATAATACATGGCACCACGCGGGTTGGGATAGATTGAATTACTTGGGATCTTTGTGGTATCTATTTGAGTTTGAAATTTTGTAACCATATAGAAAAAATAGCTAGCATATCGTGGGCGTTGGACTCATGTCATTCAGAGCTCTAAATCAAAAGTTACGGACGATTTAGTGCGTACATGTGAGGTTGATTGGCCAGTTCAAATAATCTTCCTAAACTGATCATTAGTTCTCATTGATTAAAACCTCATAAGTGAAGCATAACTCATGGCAACACACCGTTTGGGATATATTGGATTAATTGGAGCATTTGTCGTATCTATTCCATTCCTAAATTTTATGACAGTATAGAAAATTAATCCAGTTTAACATGGGTGTTGGATTCTCGTCATTCTGAGCATTAAATCTAAAGTGACTTATGATTTAGTTGATCGGCAAGCTAAAATGATCATTCAAAACGGATCGATAGTTCTCATTTAGTAAAATCTAATAAATGAATTATAATGCATGGCATCACGCAGTTTGGGATAGATTGGATTACTTGGAAGCTCTGTCGTATCTATTTGAGTATGAAATTCTGTCACGATATAGAATATTGACCTAGCATATCGTGGGCGTTGCATTCATGTCATTGTGAGCTCTANATAATGCATGGCATCACGCAGTTTGGTATATATTGGATTATTTGGAAGTTTTGTCGTATCTATTTGAGTCTGAAATTTTGTCATAGTATAGAAAATTGAGCTAGCATAATGTGGGCGTTGGATTTATGTCATTCGGAGCTCGAAATCAAAAGTTACGCACGATTTAGTGCGGACAAGTCAAGTTGATTGGCCAGTTCAAATGATTATTCTAAGCTGATCATTGGTGCTGATTAAGAAAAGGCTTCTGAGTGAAGCATAATAGATGGCATCACGCTGGTTGGGATAGATTGAATTACTTTGAAGCTTTGTCGTATCTATTTGAGTCTGAAATTTTGCTACAATATAGAAAATTAAGCTCGCATATCGTGGGCGTTGGATTCATGTAATTATGAGTTCTAAATCAAAAGTTATGGACGATTTATTGGGGACATGTTAAGTTGATCAGCCAGTTAAAATAATCATCCTAAACTAATCATTGGTTCTCATTGATTAAAACCTCATAAGTGAAGCATAATGCATGGCATCACACCGTTTGGGCTATATTGGATTACTTGGAGCCTTTGTCGTATCTATCTAATACCTAAATTTTGTCACAATATAGAAAACTGATCCAGTTTAACATGGGCGTTGGATTCTCGTCATTCGGAGCTCTAAATCTAAAGTGACTTATGATTTAGTGTTGACATGTCTAGTTGATCGGTTAGCTAAAATGATCATTCTAAATGAATCGATGGCTCTCATTGAGTAAAGGCTAATAAATGAGTTAGAATGCATGGCATCACGCAGTTTGGTATAGATTGGAAGTTTTGTCGTATCTATTTGAGTCTGAAATTTTGCCATAGTATAGAAACTTGAGCTAGCATAATGTGGGCGTTGGATTCATGTCATTCGGAGCTCGAAATCAAAAGTTACGCACGATTTAGTGTGGACATGTCAAGTTGATTGGCCAGTTCAAATGATTATTCTAAGTTGATCATTTGTGCTCATTAAGATTATTTAGAGCTCTAAATCAAAAGTTATGGACGATTTGATGGGGACATGTCAAATTGATCGGCCAGTTAAAATAATCATCCCAAACCAATCATTGGTTCTCATTGATTAAAACCTCATAAGTGAAGCATAATGCATGACATCACACCATTTGGGATATATTGGATTACTGGGAGAGCCTTTATCGTATCTACTTCATTCCTAAATTTTGTCACAATATAGAAAATTGATCCAGTTTAACATGGGCGTTGGATTCTAGTCATTCTGAGCTCTAAATATAATGTGTCTTATGATTTAGTGTTGACATGTCTAGTTGATCAACTAGCTAAAATGATCAATCTAAACGAATCGATGGTTCTCATTGAGTAAAGGCTTCTAAGTGAAGCATAATACATGGCATCACGCGGGTTAGGATAGATTGAATTACTTGGAAGCTTTGTCGTATCTATTTGAGTCTGAAATTTTTCACAATATAGAAAATTGAGCTAGCATACCGTGGCCGTTTAACTCATGTCATTCGGAGCTCTAAATCAAAAGTTACAGATGATTTAGTGTGGACATGTCAAGTTGATTGGCCAGTTCAAATGATTATTCTAAGTTGATCATTGGTGCTATTTAAGAAAAGGCTTCTAAGTGAAGCATAATACATGGCATCACGCGGGTTGGGATAGATTGAATTACTTTGAAGCTTTGTCGTATCTATTTGAGTCTGAAATTTTGTCACAATATAGAAAATTGAGCTAGCATATCGTGGGCGTTGGATTCATGTAATTCTGAGCTCTAAATCAAAAGTTATGGACGATTTAGTGGGGACATGTCAAGTTGATCGGCCAGTTAAAATAATCATCCTAAACTGATCATTGGTTCTCATTGATTAAAACCTCATAAGTGAAGCATAATGCATGGCATCACACCGTTTGGGATATATTGGATTACTTGGAGCCTTTGTCGTATCTACTTCATTCCTAAATTTTGTCACAATATAGAAAATTGATCCAGTTTAACATGGGCGTTGGATTCTGTCATTCTGAGCTCTAAATCTAAAGTGTCTTATGATTTAGTGTTGACATGTCTAGTTGATCAGCTAGCTAAAATGATCATTCTAAACGAATCGATGGTTCTCATTGAGTAAAGGCTTCTAAGTGAAGCATAATACATGGCATCACGCGGGTTAGGATAGATTGAATTACTTGGAAGCTTTGTCGTATCTATTTGAGTCTGAAATTTTGCACAATATAGAAAATTGAGCTAGCATATTGTGGGCGTTGAACTCATGTCATTGGAGCTCTAAATCAAAAGTTACAGATGATTTAGTGTGGACATGTCAACTTGATTGGCCATTCAAATGATTATTCTAAGTTGATCATTGGTGCTATTTAAGAAAAGGCTTCTAAGTGAAGCATAATACATCGCATCACGCGGGTTGGGATAGATTGAATTACTTTCAAGCTTTGTCGTATCTATTTGAGTCTGAAATTTTGTCACAATATAGAAAATTGAGCTAGCATATCGTGGGCGTTGGATTCATGTTATTCTGAGCTCTAAATCAAAAGTTATGGACGATTTAGTGGGGACATGTCAAGTTGATCGGCCAGTTAAAATAATCATCCTAAACTGATCATTGGTTCTCATTGATTAAAACCTCATAAGTGAAGCATAATGCATGGCATCATACCATTTGGGATATATTGGATTACTTGGAGCCTTTGTCGTATCTACTTCATTCCTAAATTTTGTCACAATATAGAAAATTGATCCAGTTTAACATGGGCGTTGGATTCTCGTCATTCTGAGCTCTAAATCTAAAGTGACTTATGATTTAGTGTTGACATGTCTAGTTGATCGGTAGCTAAAATGATCATTCTAAATGAATCGATGGCTCTCATTGAGTAAAGGCTAATAAATGAATTATAATGCATGGCATCACGCAGTTTGGTATAGATTGGATTACTTGGAAGTTTTGTCGTATCTATTTGAGTCTGAAATTTTGCCATAGTATAGAAAATTGAGCTAGCATAATGTGGGCGTTGGATTCATGTCATTCGGAGCTCGAAATCAAAAGTTACGCACGATTTAGTGCGGACATGTCAAGTTGATTGGCCAGTTCAAATGATTATTCTAAGCTGATCATTGGTGCTCATTAAGAAAAGGCTTCTGAGTGAAGCATAATATATGGCATCACGCGGGTTGGGATAGATTGAATTACTTTGAAGCTTTGTCGTATCTATTTGAGTCTGAAATGTTTTTCACAATATAGAAAATTGAGCTAGCATATCGTGGGCGTTGGATTGATGTAATTCTGAGCTCTAAATCAAAAGTTATGGACGATTTATTGGGGACATGTTAAGTTGATCGGCCAGTTAAAATAATCATCCTAAACTAATCATTGGTTCTCATTGATTAAAACCTCATAAGTGAAGCATAATGCATGGCATCACACCGTTTGGGCTATATTGGATTACTTGGAGCCTTTGTCGTATCTATTTAATACCTAAATTTTGTCACAATATAGAAAATTGATCCAGTTTAACATGGGCGTTGGATTCTGTCATTCTGAGCTCTAAATCTAAAGTGACTTATGATTTAGTGTTGACATGTCTAGTTGATCGGCTAGCTAAAATGATCATTCTAAACGGATCGATGGTTCTCATTGAGTAAAGGCTAATATATGAATTATAATACATGGCATCACGCAGTTTGGATAGATTGGATTACTTGGAAGTTTTGTCGTATCTATTTGAGTCTGAAATTTTGCCATAGTATAGAAAATTGAGCTAGCATAATGTGGGCGTTGGATTCATGTCATTCGGAGCTCTAAATCAAAAGTTACGATGATTTAGCGATATGTCAAGTTGATTGGCCAGTTTAAATGGATCATTGGTGTCTAGAGCTCTAAATCAAAAGTTATGGACGATTTGACGGGGCATGTCAAATTGACGGCCAGTTAAAATAATCATCCTAAACTGATCATTGGTTCTCATTTGATTAAACCTCATAAGTGAAGCATAATGCATGACATCACACCGTTTTGGATATATTGGATTACTTGGAGCCTTTATCGTATCTACTTCATTCCTAAATTTTGTCACAATATAGAAAATTGATCCAGTTTAACATGGGCGTTGGATTCTAGTCATTCTGAGCTCTAAATATAAAGTGTCTTATGATTTAGTGTTGACATGTCTAGTTGATCAGCTAGCTAAAATGATCATTCTAAACGAATCGATGGTTCTCATTGAGTAAGAGGCTAATAAATGAATTATAATGCATGGCATCACGTAGTTTGGATAGATTGGATTACTTGGAAGTTTTGTCGTATCTATTTGAGTCTGAAATTTTGCCATAGTATAGAAAATTGAGCTAGCATAATGTGGGTGTTGGATTCATGTCATTCGGAGCTCTAAATCAAAAGTTACGATGATTTAGTGCGGACATGTCAAGTTGATTGGCCAGTTCAAATGATTATTCTAAGCTGATCATTGGTGCTCATTAAGAAAAGGCTTCTAGTGAAGCATAATACATGGCATCACTCGGGTTGGGATAGATTGAATTACTTTGAAGCTTTGTCGTATCTATTTGAGTCTGAAATTTTGTCACAATATAGAAAATTGAGCTAGCATATCGTGGGCGTTGGATTCATGTTATTCTGAGCTCTAAATCAAAAGTTATGGACGATTTATGGGGACATGTCAAGTTGATCGGCCAGTTAAAATAATCATCCTAAACTGATCATTGGTTCTCATTGATTAAAACCTCATAAGTGAAGCATAATGCATGGCATCACACCGTTTGGGATATATTGGATTACTTGGAGCCTTTGTCGTATCTACTTCATTCCTAAATTTTGTCACAATATAGAAAATTGATCCAGTTTAACATGGGCGTTGGATTCTCGTCATTCTGAGCTCTAAATCTAAAGTGACTTATGATTTAGTGTTGACATGTCTAGTTGATCGGTTAGCTAAAATGATCATTCTAAACGAATCGATGGTTCTCATTGAGTAAGGGCTTATAAATGAATTATAATGCATGGCATCACGCAGCTTGGGATAGATTGGAATACTTGGAAGTTTTTTCGTATCTATTTGAGTCTGAAAATTTTGCCATAGTATATAAAATTGAGCTAGCACAATGTGGGCGTTGGAATTCATGTCATTCGGAGCTCTAAATCAAAAGTTACGATTTAGCTGGACATGTCAAGTTGATGGCCAGTTCAAATGTTACGCTCTAAATCAAAAGTTATGGATGATTTAGTGGGGACATGTCAAGTTGATCGGCCAGTTAAAATAATCATCCTAAACTGATCATTGGTTCTCATTGATTAAAACCTCATAAGTGAAGCATAATGCATGAGATCACACCGTTTTGGATATATTGGATTACTGGGAGAGCCTTTATCGTATCTACTTCATTCCTTAATTTTGTCACAATATAGAAAATTGATCCAGTTTAACATGGGTGTTGGATTCTAGTCATTCTGAGCTCTAAATATAAAGTGTCTTATGATTTAGTGTTGACATGTCTAGTTGATCAGCTAGCTAAAATGATCATTCTAAACGAATCGATGGTTCTCATTGAGTAAAGGCTCCTAAGTGAAGCATAATACATGGCATCACGCGGGTTAGGATAGATTGAATTACTTGGAAGCTTTGTCGTATCTATTTGAGTATGAAATTTTGCACAATATAGAAAATTGAGCTAGCATATCGTGGGGATTGAACTCATGTCATTTGGAGCTCTAAATCAAAAGTTACAGATGATTTAGTGTGGACATATCAAGTTGATTCGCCAATTCAAATGATCATTCTAAGCTGATCATTGGTGCTCATTAAGAAAAGGCTTCTATGTGAAGCATAATACATGGCATCACTCGAGTTGTGATAGATTGAATTACTTGGAGGCTTTGTCGTATTTATTTGAGTCTGAAATTTTGTCACAATATAGAAAATTGAGCTAGCATATCATGGGCGTTGGATTCATGTTATTCTGAGCTCTAAATCAAAAGTTATGGACGATTTAGTGGGGACATGTCAAGTTGATCGGCCAGTTAAAATAATCATCCTAAACTGATCATTGGTTGTCATTGATTAAAACCTCATAAGTGAAGCATCATGCATGGCATCACACCGTTTGGGATATATTGGATTACTTAGAGCCTTTGTCGTATCTACTTAATTCCTAAATTTTGTCACAATATAGAAAATTGATCCAGTTTAACATGGGCGTTGGATTCTCGTCATTCTGAGCTCTAAATCTAAAGTGACTTATGATTTAGTGTTGACATGCCTAGTTGATCGGTTAGCTAAAATGATCATTCTAAACGAATCGATGGTTCTCATTGAGTAAGGGCTTATAAATGAATTATAATGCATGGCATCACGCAGCTTAGGATAGATTGGAATACTTGGAAGTTTTTTCGTATCTATTTGAGTCTGAAAATTTGCCATAGTATATAAAATTGAGCTAGCACAATGTGGGCGTTGGAATCATGTCCTTCGGAGCTCTAAATCAAAAGTTACGGACGATTTAGTGCGGACATGTCAAGTTGAATGGCCAGTTCAAATGATTATTCTAAGTTGATCATTGGTGCTATCTAAGAAAAGGCTTCTAAGTGAAGCATAATACATGGCATCACGCGGGTTGGGAAAGATTGAATTACTTTGAAGCTTTGTCGTATCTATTTGAGTCTGAAATTTTGTCACAATATAGAAAATTGAGCTAGCATATCGTGGGTGTTGGATTCATGTTATTCTGAGCTCTAAATCAAAAGTTATGGACGATTTTCTGGGGACATGTCAAGCTGATCGGCCAGTTAAAATAATCATCCTAAACTGATCATTGGTTCTCATTGATTAAAACCTCATAAGTGAAGCATAATGCATGGCATCACACCATTTGGGATATATTGGATTACTTGGAGCCTTTGTCGTATCTACTTCATTCCTAAATTTTGTCACAATATAGAAAATTGATCCAGTTTAACATGGGCGTAGGATTCTCGTCATTCTGAGCTCTAAATCCAAAGTGACTTATGATTTAGTGTTGACATGTCTAGTTGATCGGTTAGTTAAAATGATCATTCTAAATGAATCAATGGTTCTCATTGAGTAAAGGCTAATAAATGAATTATAATGCATGGCATCACGCAGTTTGGTATAGATTGGATTACTTGGAAGTTTTGTCGTATCTATTTGAGTCTGAAATTTTGCCATAGTATAGAAAATTGAGCTAGCATAATGTGGGCGTTGGATTCATGTCATTCGGAGCTCGAAATCAAAAGTTACGCACGATTTAGTGCGGACATGTCAAGTTGATTGGCCAGTTCAAATGATTATTCTAAGCTGATCATTGGTGCTCATTAAGAAAAGGCTTCTGAGTGAAGCATAATACATGGCATCACGCGGGTTGGGATAGATTGAATTACTTTGAAGCTTTGTCGTATCTATTTGAGTCTGAAATTTTGTAACAATATAGAAAATTGAGCTAGCATATCGTGGGCGTTGGATTCATGTAATTCTGAGCTCTAAATCAAAAGTTATGGAAGATTTATTGGGGACATGTTAAGTTGATCGGCCAGTTAAAATAATCATCCTAAACTAATCATTGGTTCTCATTGATTAAAACCTCATAAGTGAAGCATAATGCATGGCATCACACCGTTTGGGCTATATTGGATTACTTGGAGCCTTTGTCGTATCTATTTAATACCTAAATTTTGTCACAATATAGAAAATTGATCCAGTTTAACATGGGCGTAGGATTCTCGTCATTCTGAGCTCTAAATCTAAAGTTACTTATGATTTAGTGTTGACATGTCTAGTTGATCGGTTAGCTAAAATGATCATTCTAAATGAATCAATGGCTCTCATTGAGTAAAGGCTAATAAATGAATTATAATGCATGGCATCACGCAGTTTGGTATAGATTGGATTACTTGGAAGTTTTGTCGTATCTATTTGAGTCTGAAATTTTGCCATAGTATAGAAAATTGAGCTAGCATAATGTGGGCGTTGGATTCATGTCATTCGGAGCTCGAAATCAAAAGTTACACACGATTTAGTGCGGACATGTCAAGTTGATTGGCCAGTTCAAATGATTATTCTAAGCTAATCATTGGTGCTCATTAAGAAAAGGCTTCTGAGTGAAGCATAATACATGGCATCACGCGGGTTGGGATAGATTGAATTCTTTGAAGCTTTGTCGTATCTATTGAGTCTGAAATGTCACAATATAGAAAATTGAGCTAGCATATCGTGGGCATTCTGAGGTGAGTCTGAGAAAGTTTGTCACTAATATAGCATAATACTTGAGGCATCACATGGGCGTTGGATTCTCGTCATTCTGAGCTCTAAATCTAAAGTGACTTATGTTTAGTGTTGACATCTCTAGTTGATCGGCTAGCTAAAATGATCATTCTAAACGGATCGATGGCTCTCATTGAGTAAAGGCTAATATATGAATTATAATACATGGCATCACGCGGGTTAGGATAGATTGAATTACTTGGAAGCTTTGTCGTATCTATTTGAGTCTGAAATTTTGTCACAATATAGAAATTGAGCTAGCATATCGTATGCATTGAACTCATGTCATTCGGAGCTCTAAATGTAAAGTTACAGATGATTTAGTGTGGACATGTCCAGTTGATTGGCCAGTTCAAATGATTATCCTAAACCGATCATTGGTGCTCATTAAGATTATTTAGAGCTCTAAATCAAAAGTTATGGACGATTTGATGGGGACATGTCAAATTGATCGGCCAGTTAAAATAATCATCCTAAACCGATCATTGGTTCTCATTGATTAAAACCTCATAAGTGAAGCATAATGCATGACATCACACCGTTTGGGATATATTGGATTACTGAGAGCCTTTATCGTATCTACTTCATTCTAAATTTTGTCACAATATAGAAAATTGATCCAGTTTAACATGGGCGTTGGATTCTAGTCATTCTGAGCTCTAAATATAAAGTGTCTTATGATTTAGTGTTGACATGTCTAGTTGATCAGCTAGCTAAAATGATCATTCTAAACGAATCGATGGTTCTCATTGAGTAAAGGCTTCTAAGTGAAGCATAATACATGGCATCACGCGGGTTAGGATAGATTGAATTACTTGGAAGATTTGTCGTATCTATTTGAGTCTGAAATTTTGTACAATATAGAAAATTGAGCTAGCATATCGTGGGCGTTGAACTCATGTCATTTGGAGCTCTAAATCAAAAGTTACAGATGATTTAGTGTGGACATATCAAGTTGATTCGCCAATTCAAATGATCATTCTAAGCTGATCATTGGTGCTCATTAAGAAAAGGCTTCTATGTGAAGCATAATACATGGCATCACGCGAGTTGTGATAGATTGAATTACTTGGAGGCTTTGTCGTATCTATTTGAGTCTGAAATTTTGTCACAATATAGAAAATTGAGCTAGCATATCATGGGCGTTGGATTCATGTTATTCTGAGCTCTAAATCAAAAGTTATGGACGATTTAGTGGGGACATGTCAAGTTGATCGGCCAGTTAAAATAATCATCCTAAACTGATCATTGGTTCTCATTGATTAAAACCTCATAAGTGAAGCATAATGCATGGCATCACACCGTTTGGGATATATTGGATTACTTGGAGCCTTTGTCGTATCTACTTCATTCCTAAATTTTGTCACAATATAGAAAATTGATCAAGTTTAACATGGGCGTTGGATTCTCTCATTCTGAGCTCTAAATCTAAAGTGACTTATGATTTAGTGTTGACATGTCTAGTTGATCGGTTAGCTAAAATGATCATTCTAAACGAATCGATGGTTCTCATTGAGTAAGGGCTTATAAATGAATTATAATGCATGGCATCACGCAGCTTGGGATAGATTGGAATACTTGGAAGTTTTTTCGTATCTATTTGAGTCTGAAAATTTGCCATAGTATATAAAATTGAGCTAGCACAATGTGGGCGTTGGAATCATGTCATTCGGAGCTCTAAATCAAAAGTTACGGACGATTTAGTGCGGACATGTCAAGTTGAATGGCCAGTTCAAATGATTATTCTAAGCTGATCATTGGTGCTCATTGAGAAAAGGCTTCTAAGTGAAGCATAATACATGGCATCACGTGGGTTGGGATAGATTGAATTAGTTGGAAGCTTTGTCGTATCTATTTGAGTCTGAAATTTTGTCACAATATAGAAAATTGAGCTAGCATATCGTATGCGTTGGATTCATGTTATTCTGAGGTCTAAATCAAAACTTATGGACGATTTGACGGGCACATGTCAAATTGATCGGCCAGTTAAAATAATCATCCTAAACTGATCATTGGTTCTCATTGATTAAAACCTCATAAGTGAAGCATAATGCATGACATCATACCGTTTGAGATATATTGGATTACTTGGAGCCTTTATCGTATCTACTTCATTCCTAAATTTTGTCACAATATAGAAAATTGATCCAGTTTAACATGGGCGTTGGATTCTAGTCATTCTGAGCTCCAAATAGAAAGTGTCTTATGATTTAGTGTTGACATGTCTAGTTGATCAGCTAGCTAAAATGATCATTCTAAACGAATCGATGGTTCTCATTGAGTAATGGCTTCTAAGTGAAGCATAATGCATGGCATAACGCAGCTTGGGATAGATTGGAATACTTGGAAGTTTTTTCGTATCTATTTGAGTCTAAAATTTTGCACAATATAGAAAATTGAGCTAGCATATCGTGGGCGTTGAACTCATGTCATTTGGAGCTCTAAATCAAAAGTTACAGATGATTTAGTGTGGACATATCAAGTTGATTCGCCAATTCAAATGATCATTCTAAGCTGATCATTGGTGCTCATTAAGAAAAGGCTTCTATGTGAAGCATGATACATGGCATCACGCGAGTTGTGATAGATTGAATTACTTGGAGGCTTTGTCGTATCTATTTGAGTCTGAAATTTTGTCACAATATAGAAAATTGAGCTACCATATCATGGGCGTTGGATTCATGTTATTCTGAGCTCTAAATCAAAAGTTATGGACGATTTAGTGGGGACATGTCAAGTTGATCGGCCGGTTAAAATAATCATCCTAAACTGATCATTGGTTCTCATTGATTAAAACCTCATAAGTGAAGCATAATGCATGGCATCACACCGTTTGGGCTATATTGGATTACTTGTAGCCTTTGTCGTTTCCACTTCATTCCTAAATTTTTTCACAATATAGAAAATTGATCCGGTTTAAAATGGGCGTTGGATTCTCCTCATTCTGAGCTCTAAATCTAAAGTGACTTATGATTTAGTGTTGACATGTGTAGTTGATCGGCTAGCTAAAATGATCATTCTAAACGGATCGATGGTTCTCATTGAGTAAATGCTAATAAATGAATTATAATGCATGGCGTCATGCAGTTTGGGATAGATTGGATTACTTGGAAGTTTTGTCGTATCTATTTGAGTCTGAAATTTTGCCATAGTATAGAAAATTGAGGTAGCATAATGTGGGCGTTGGATTCTTGTCATTCGGAGCTCTAAATCAAAAGTTACGGACGATTTAGTGCGGACATGTCAAGTTGATTGGCCAGTTCAAATGATTATTCTATGCTGATCATTGGTGCTCATTGAGAAAAGGCTTCTAAGTGAAGCATAATACATGACATCACGTGGGTTGGGATAGATTCAATTAGTTGGAAGCTTTGTCGTATCTATGTGAGTCTGAAATTTTGTAACAATATAGAAAATTGAGCTAGCATATCGTATGCGTTGGATTCATGTTATTCTGAGGTCTAAATCAAAACTTATGGACGATTTGACGGGCACATGTCAAATTGATCGGCCAGTTAAAATAATCAACCTAAACTGATCATTGGTTCTCATTGATTAAAACCTCATAAGTGAAGCATAATGCATGACATCATACCGTTTGAGATATATTGGATTACTTGGAGCCTTTATCGTATCTACTTCATTCCTAAATTTTGTCACAATATAGAAAATTGATCCAGTTTAACATGGGCGTTGGATTCTAGTCATTCTGAGCTCCAAATAGAAAGTGTCTTATGATTTAGTGTTGACATGTCTAGTTGATCAGCTAGCTAAAATGATCATTCTAAACGAATCGATGGTTCTCATTGAGTAAAGGCTAATAAATGAATTATAATGCATGGCATCACGCAGTTTGGGATAGATTTGATTACTTGGAAGTTTTGTCGTATCTATTTGAGTATGAAATTTTGCCATAGTATAGAAAATTGAGCTAGCAGAATGTGGGCATTGGATTCATGTCATTCGGAGCTTTAAATCAAAAGTTACGGACGATTTAGTGCGCACATGTCAAGTTGATTGGCCAGTTCAAATGATTATTTTAAGCTGATCATTGGTGCTCATTGAGAAAAGGCTTCTAAGTGAAGCATAATACACGGCATCACACGGGTTGGGATAGATTGAATTACTTTGAAACTTTGTCGTATCTATTTGAGTCTGAAATGTTGTCACAATATAGAAAATTGAGCTAGCATATTGTGGGCGTTGGATTCATGTTATTCTGAGCTCTAAATCAAAAGTTATGGACGATTTTTTTAGTGGGGACATGTCAAGTTGATCGGCCAGTTGAAATAATCATCCAAAACTGATCATTGGTTCTCATTGATTAAAACCTCATAAGTGAAGCATAATGCATGGCATCACACCGTTTGGGATATATTGGATTGCTTGGAGCCTTTGTCGTATCTACTTCATTCCTAAATTTTGTCACAATATAGAAAATTGATCCAGTTTAACATGGGCTTTGGATTCTCGTCATTCTGAGCTCTAAATCTAAAGTGACTTATGATTTAGTGTTGACATGTCTAGTTGATCGGTTAGCTAAAATGATCATTCTAAACGAATCGATGGTTCTCATTGCGTAAAGGTAAGGGCTTATAAATGAATTATAATGCATGGCATCACGCAGCTTCGGATAGATTGGAATACTTGGAAGTTTTTTCCTATCTATTTGAGTCTGAAAATTTGCCATAGTATTTAAAATTGAGCTAGCACAATGTGGGCGTTGGAATCATGTCATTCGGAGCTCTAAATCAAAAGTTATGGACGATTTAGTGCGGACATGTCAAGTTGAATGGCCAGTTCAAATGATTATTCTAAGATGATCATTGGTTCTCATTAAGAAAAGGCTTCTAAGTGTAGCATAATACATGGCATCCAACGGTTTGGGATAGATTGAATTACTTTGAAGCTTTGTCGTATCTATTTGAGTCGGAGATGTTGTCACAATATAGAAAATTGAGCTATCATATCATGGGTGTTGGATTGATGTAATTCTGAGCTCTAAATCAAAAGTTATGGACTATTTAGTAGGGACATGTCAAGTTGATCGGCCGGTTAAAATAATCATCTTAAACTGCTCATTGGTTCTCATTGATTAAAACCTCATAAGTGAAGCATAATGCATGGCATCACACCGTTTGGGCTATATTGGATTACTTGTAGCCTTTGTCGTTTCTATTTCATTCCTAAATTTTGTCACAATATAGAAAATTGATCCGGTTTAACATGGGCGTTGGATTCTCCTCATTCTGAGCTCTAAATCTAAAGTGACTTATGATTTAGTGTTGACAGGTCTAGTTGATCGGCTAGCTAAAATGATCATTCTAAACGGATCGATGGTTCTCATTGAGTAAATGCTAATAAATGAATTATAATGCATGGCGTCACGCAGTTTGGGATAGATTGGATTACTTGGAAGTTTTGTCGTATCTATTTGAGTCTGAAATTTTGCCATAGTATAGAAAATTGAGCTAGCATAATGTGGGCGTTGGATTCATGTCATTCGGAGCTCTAAATCAAAAGTTACGGACGATTTAGTGCGGACATGTCAAGTTGATTGGCCAGTTCAAATGATTATTCTATGCTGATCATTGGTGCTCATTGAGAAAAGGCTTCTAAGTGAAGCATAATACATGGCATCACGTGGGTTGGGATAGATTGAATTAGTTGGAAGCTTTGTCGTATCTATTTGAGTCTGAAATTTTGTCACAATATAGAAAATTGAGCTAGCATATCGTATGCGTTGGATTCATGTTATTCTGAGGTCTAAATCAAAACTTATGGACGATTTGACGGGCACATGTCAAATTGATCGGCCAGTTAAAATAATCATCCTAAACTGGTCATTGGTTCTCATTGATTAAAACCTCATAAGTGAAGCATAATGCATGATATCATACCGTTTGAGATATATTGGATTACTTGGAGCCTTTATCGTATCTATTTCATTCCTAAATTTTGTCACAATATAGAAAATTGATCCAGTTTAACATGGGCGTTGGATTCTAGTCATTCTGAGCTCCAAATAGAAAGTGTCTTATGATTTAGTGTTGACATGTCTAGTTGATCAGCTAGCTAAAATGATCATTCTAAACGAATCGATGGTTCTCATTGAGTAAAGGCTAATAAATGAATTATAATGCATGGCATCACGCAGTTTGGGAAGATTGGATTACTTGGAAGTTTTGTCGTATCTATTTGAGTATGAAATTTTGCCATAGTATAGAAAATTGAGCTAGCATAATGTGGGCATTGGATTCATGTCATTCGGAGCTTTAAATCAAAAGTTACGGAAGATTTAGTGCGGACATGTCAAGTTGATTGGCCAGTTCAAATGATTATTTTAAGCTGATCATTGGTGCTCATTGAGAAAAGGCTTCTAAGTGAAGCATAATACACGGCATCACACGGGTTGGGATAGATTGAATTACTTTGAAACTTTGTCGTATCTATTTGAGTCTGAAATGTTGTCACAATATAGAAAATTGAGCTAGCATATCGTGGGCATTGGATTCATGTTATTCTGAGCTCTAAATCAAAAGTTATGGACGATTTAGTGGGGACATGTCAAGTTGATCGGCCAGTTGAAATAATCATCCAAAACTGATCATTGGTTCTCATTGATTAAAACCTCATAAGTGAAGCATAATGCATGGCATCACACCGTTTGGGATATATTGGATTGCTTGGAGCCTTTGTCGTATCTACTTCATTCCTAAATTTTGTCACAATATAGAAAATTGATCCAGTTTAACATGGGCTTTGGATTCTCGTCATTCTGAGCTCTAAATCTAAAGTGACTTATGATTTAGTGTTAACATGTCTAGTTGATCGGTTAGCTAAAATGATCATTCTAAACGAATCGATGGTTCTCATTGCGTAAAGGCTTATAAATGAATTATAATGCATGGCATCACGCAACTTGGGATAGATTGGAATACTTGGAAGTTTTTTCGTATCTACTTGAGTCTGAAAATTTGCCATAGTATAGAAAATTGAGCTAGCATAATGTGGGCGTTGGATTCATGTCATTCGGAGCTCTAAATAAAAAGTTACGGACGATTTAGTGCAGACATGTCAAGTTGATTGGCCAGTTCAAATGATTATTCTAAGATGATCATTGGTGCTCATTGAGAAAAGGCTTCTAAGTGAAGCATAATACATGGCATCACACGGGTTAGGATAGATTGAATTACTTTGAAGCTTTGTCGTATCTATTTGAGTCTGAAATGTTGTCACAATATAGAAAATTGAGCTAGCATATCGTGGGTATTGGATTGATGTAATTCTGAGCTCTAAATCAAAAGTTATGGACGATTTAGTGGGGACATGTCAAGTTGATCGGCCAGTTAAAATAATCATCCTAAACTGATCATTGGTTCTCATTGATTAAAACCTCATAAGTGAAGCATAATGCATGGCATCACACCGTTTGGGCTATATTGGATTACTTGGAGCCTTTGTCGTTTCTACTTCATTCCTAAATTTTGTCACAATATAGAAAATTGATCCAGTTTAACATGGGCGTTGGATTCTCCTCATTCTGAGCTCTACATCTAAAGTGACTTATGATTTAGTGTTGACATGTCTAGTTGGTTGGCTAACTAAAATGATCATTCTAAACGGATCGATGGTTCTCATTGAGTAAATGCTAATAAATGAATTATAATGCATGGCATCACGCAGTTTGGGATAGATTGGATTACTTGGAAGTTTTGTCGTATCTATTTGAGACTGAAATTTTGCCATAGTATATAAAATTGAGCTAGCATAATGTGGGCGTTGGATTCATGTCATTCGGAGCTCTAAATCAAAAGTTACGGACGATTTAGTGCGGACATGTCAAGTTGATTGGCCAGTACAAATGATTATTCTATGCTGATCATTGGTGTTCATTGAGAAAAGGCTTCTAAATGAAGCATAATACATGGCACCACGTGGGTTGGGATAGATTGAATTAGTTGGAAGCTTTGTCGTATCTATTTGAGTCTGAAATTTTGTAACAATATAGAAAATTGAGCTAGCATATCGTATGCGTTGGATTCATGTTTTTCTGAGATCTAAATCAAAAGTTATGGACGATTTGGTGGGGACATGTCAAATTGATCGACCAGTTAAAATAATCATCCTAAACTGATCATTGGTTCTCAATGATTAAAACCTCATAAGTGAAGCATAATGCATGGCATCACACCGTTTGGGCTATATTGGATTACTTGGAGCCTTTGTCGTTTCTACTTCATTCCTAAATTTTGTCACAATATAGAAAATTGATCCAGTTTAACATGGGCGTTGGATTCTCCTCATTATGAGCTCTATATCTAAAGTGACTTATGATTTAGTGTTGACATGTCTAGTTGGTTGGCTAGCTAAAATGATCATTGTAAACGGATCGATGGTTCTCATTGAGTAAATGCTAATAAATGAATAATAATGCATGGCATCACGCAGTTTGGGATAGATTGGATTACTTGGAAGTTTTGTCGTATCTATTTGAGTCTGAAATTTTGCCATAGTATATAAAATTGAGCTAGCATAATGTGGGCGTTGGATTCATGTCATTCGGAGCTCTAAATCAAAAGTTACGGACGATTTAGTGCGGACATGTCAAGTTGATTGGCCAGTACAAATGATTATTCTATGCTCATCATTGGTGTTCATTGAGAAAAGGCTTCTAAATGAAGCATAATACATGGCACCACGTGGGTTGGGATAGATTGAATTAGTTGGAAGCTTTGTCGTATCTATTTGAGTCTGAAATTTTGTAACAATATAGAAAATTGAGCTAGCATATCATATGCGTTGGATTCATGTTATTCTGAGATCTAAATCAAAAGTTATGGACGATTTGGTGGGACATGTCAAATTGATCGACCAGTTAAAATAATCATCCTAAACTGATCATTGGTTCTCAATGATTAAAACCTCATAAGTGAAGCATAATGCATGACATCACACCGTTTGGGATATATTGGATTACTTGGAGCCTTTATCGTATCTACTTCATTCCTAAATTTTGTCACAATATAGAAAATTGATCCAGTTTAACATGGGCATTGGATTCTAGTCATTCTGAGCTCTAAATAGAAAGTGTCTTATGATTTAGTGTTGACATGTCTAGTTGATCAGCTAGCTAAAATGATCATTCTAAACGAATCGATGGTTCTCATTGAGTAAAGGCTAATAAATGAATTATAATGCATGGCATCACACAGTTTGGGATAGATTAGATTACTTGGAAGCTTTGTCGTATCTATTTGAGTCTGAAATTTTGCCATAGTATAGAAAATTGAGCGAGCATAATGTGGACGTTGGATTCATGTCATTCGGAGCTCTAAATCAAAAGTTACGGACGATTTAGTGCGGACATGTCAAGTTGATTGGCCAGTTCAAATGATTTTTCTATGCTGATCATTGGTGCTCATTGAGAAAAGGCTTCTAAGTGAAGCATAATACATGGCATCACGTGGGTTGGGATAGATTGAATTAGTTGGAAGCTTTGTCGTATCTATTTGAGTCTGAAATTTTGTAANAAAGTTACGCACGATTTAGTGCCGACATGTCAAGTTGATTGGCCAGTTCAAATGATTATTCTAAGCTAATCATCGCTACTCATTGAGAAAAGGCTTCTAAGTGAAGCATAATACATGGCATCACGCGGGTTGGGATAGATTGAATTACTTGGGATCTTTGTGGTATCTATTTGAGTTTGAAATTTTGTAACCATATAGAAAAAATAGCTAGCATATCGTGGGCGTTGGACTCATGTCATTCAGAGCTCTAAATCAAAAGTTACGGACGATTTAGTGCGTACATGTGAGGTTGATTGGCCAGTTCAAATAATCTTCCTAAACTGATCATTAGTTCTCATTGATTAAAACCTCATAAGTGAAGCATAACTCATGGCAACACACCGTTTGGGATATATTGGATTAATTGGAGCATTTGTCGTATCTATTCCATTCCTAAATTTTATCACAATATAGAAAATTAATCCAGTTTAACATGGGTGTTGGATTCTCGTCATTCTGAGCATTAAATCTAAAGTGACTTATGATTTAGTTGATCGGCAAGCTAAAATGATCATTCAAAACGGATCGATAGTTCTCATTTAGTAAAATCTAATAAATGAATTATAATGCATGGCATCACGCAGTTTGGGATAGATTGGATTACTTGGAAGCTCTGTCGTATCTATTTGAGTATGAAATTCTGTCACGATATAGAATATTGACCTAGCATATCGTGGGCGTTGCATTCATGTCATTGTGAGCTCTAAATCAAAAGTTATGGACGATTTATTGCGGACATGTCAAGTTGATCGGCCAGTTAAAATGATCATTATGAACTGATCAGTGGTGCTCATTGATTAGAACCTCATAAGTGAAGCATAATGCATGACATCACACCGTTTGGGATATATTGGATTACTGGGAGAGCCTTTATCGTATCTACTTCATTCCTAAATTTTGTCACAATATAGAAAATTGATCCAGTTTAACATGGGCGTTGGATTCTAGTCATTCTGAGCTCTAAATATAAAGTGTCTTATGATTTAGTGTTGACATGTCTAGTTGATTGGTTAGCTAAAATGATCATTCTAAACGAATCGATGGGTTCTCATTGAGTAAAGGCTAATAAATGAATTATAATGCATGGCATCACGCAGTTTGGGATAGATTGGATTACTTGGAAGTTTTGTCGTATCTATTTGAATCTAAAATTTTGCCATAGTATAGAAAATTGAGCTAGCATAATGTGGTTGTGGATTCATGTTATTCGGAGCTCTAAATCAAAAGTTACGGACGATTTAGTGCGGACATGTCTAGTTGATTGGCCAGTTCAAATGATTATTCTAAACTGATCATTGGTGCTCATTGAGAAAGGCTTCTAAGTGAAGCATAATACATGGCATCACGTGGGTTGGGATAGATTGAATTACTTTTGAAGCTTTGTCGTAACTATTTGAGTCTGAAATTTTGTCACAATATAGAAAATTGAGCTAGCATATCGTGGGCGTTGGATTCATGTTATTCTGAGCTCTAAATAAAAAGTTATGGACGATTTAGCGGGGACATGTCAAGTTGATCTGCCAGTTAAAATAATCATCCTAAACTGATCATTGGTTCTCATTGATTAAAAAGTCATAAGTGAAGCATACTGCATGGCATCATACCGTTTGGGCTATATTGGATTACTTGGAGCCTTTGTCGTATCTACTTCATTCCTAAATTTTGTCACAATATAGAAAAGTGATCTAGTTTAACATGGGCGTAGGATTCTCGTCATTCTGAGCTCTAAATCTAAAGTGACTTATGATTTAGTGTTGACATGTCTAGTTGATCGGTTAGCTAAAATGATCATTCTAAATGAATCGATGGCTCTCATTGAGTAAAGACTAATAAATTAATTATAATGCATGGCATCACCCAGTTTGGTATAGATTGGATTACTTGGAAGTTTTGTCGTATCTATTTGAGTCTGAAATTTTGCCATAGTATAGAAAATTGAGCTAGCATGTCATTCGGAGCTCGAAATCAAAAGTTACGCACGATTTAGTGCGGACATGTCAAGTTGATTGGCCAGTTCAAATGATTATTCTAAGCTAATCATCGCTACTCATTGAGAAAAGGCTTCTAAGTGAAGCATAATACATGGCATCACGCGGGTTGGGATAGATTGAATTACTTGGGATCTTTGTGGTATCTATTTGAGTTTGAAATTTTGTAACCATATAGAAAAAATAGCTAGCATATCGTGGGCGTTGGACTCATGTCATTCAGAGCTCTAAATCAAAAGTTACAGACGATTTAGTGCGTACATGTGAGGTTGATTGGCCAGTTCAAATAATCTTCCTAAACTGATCATTAGTTCTCATTGATTAAAACCTCATAAGTGAAGCATAACTCATGGCAACACACCGTTTGGGATATATTGGATTAATTGGAGCATTTGTCGTATCTATTCCATTCCTAAATTTTATGACAGTATAGAAAATTAATCCAGTTTAACATGGGTGTTGGATTCTCGTCATTCTGAGCATTAAATCTAAAGTGACTTATGATTTAGTTGATCGGCTAGCTAAAATGATCATTCAAAACGGATCGATAGTTCTCATTTAGTAAAATCTAATAAATGAATTATAATGCATGGCATCACGCAGTTTGGGATAGATTGGATTACTTGGAAGCTCTGTCGTATCTATTTGAGTATGAAATTCTGTCACGATATAGAATATTGACCTAGCATATCGTGGGCGTTGCATTCATGTCATTGTGAGCTCTAAATCAAAAGTTATGGACGATTTATTGCGGACATGTCAAGTTGATCGGCCAGTTAAAATGATCATTATGAACTGATCAGTGGTGCTCATTGATTAGAACCTCATAAGTGAAGCATAATGCATGACATCACACCGTTTGGGATATATTGGATTACTGGGAGAGCCTTTATCGTATCTACTTCATTCCTAAATTTTGTCACAATATAGAAAATTGATCCAGTTTAACATGGGCGTTGGATTCTAGTCATTCTGAGCTCTAAATATAAAGTGTCTTATGATTTAGTGTTGACATGTCTAGTTGATTGGTTAGCTAAAATGATCATTCTAAACGAATCGATGGTTCTCATTGAGTAAAGGCTAATAAATGAATTATAATGCATGGCATCACGCAGTTTGGGATAGATTGGATTACTTGGAAGTTTTGTCGTATCTATTTGAATCTAAAATTTTGCCATAGTATAGAAAATTGAGCTAGCATAATGTGGTTGTGGATTCATGTTATTCGGAGCTCTAAATCAAAAGTTACGGACGATTTAGTGCGGACATGTCAAGTTGATTGGCCAGTTCAAATGATTATTCTAAACTGATCATTGGTGCTCATTGAGAAAAGGCTTCTAAGTGAAGCATAATACATGGCATCACGTGGGTTGGGATAGATTGAATTACTTTTGAAGCTTTGTCGTAACTATTTGAGTCTGAAATTTTGTCACAATATAGAAAATTGAGCTAGCATATCGTGGGCGTTGGATTCATGTTATTTTGAGCTCTAAATAAAAAGTTATGGACGATTTAGCGGGGACATGTCAAGTTGATCAGCCAGTTAAAATAATCATCCTAAACTGATCATTGGTTCTCATTGATTAAAAAGTCATAAGTGAAGCATACTGCATGGCATCATACCGTTTGGGCTATATTGGATTACTTGGAGCCTTTGTCGTATCTACTTCATTCCTAAATTTTGTCACAATATAGAAAAGTGATCTAGTTTAACATGGGCGTAGGATTCTCGTCATTCTGAGCTCTAAATCTAAAGTGACTTATGATTTAGTGTTGACATGTCTAGTTGATCGGTTAGCTAAAATGATCATTCTAAATGAATCGATGGCTCTCATTGAGTAAAGACTAATAAATTAATTATAATGCATGGCATCACGCAGTTTGGTATAGATTGGATTACTTGGAAGTTTTGTCGTATCTATTTGAGTCTGAAATTTTGCCATAGTATAGAAAATTGAGCTAGCATAATGTGGGCGTTGGATTCATGTCATTCGGAGCTCGAAATCAAAAGTTACGCACGATTTAGTGCGGACATGTCAAGTTGATTGGCCAGTTCAAATGATTATTCTAAGCTAATCATCGCTACTCATTGAGAAAAGGCTTCTAAGTGAAGCATAATACATGGCATCACGCGGGTTGGGATAGATTGAATTACTTGGGATCTTTGTGGTATCTATTTGAGTTTGAAATTTTGTAACCATATAGAAAAAATAGCTAGCATATCGTGGGCGTTGGACTCATGTCATTCAGAGCTCTAAATCAAAAGTTACAGACGATTTAGTGCGTACATGTGAGGTTGATTGGCCAGTTCAAATAATCTTCCTAAACTGATCATTAGTTCTCATTGATTAAAACCTCATAAGTGAAGCATAACTCATGGCAACACACCGTTTGGGATATATTGGATTAATTGGAGCATTTGTCGTATCTATTCCATTCCTAAATTTTATGACAGTATAGAAAATTAATCCAGTTTAACATGGGTGTTGGATTCTCGTCATTCTGAGCATTAAATCTAAAGTGACTTATGATTTAGTTGATCGGCAAGCTAAAATGATCATTCAAAACGGATCGATAGTTCTCATTTAGTAAAATCTAATAAATGAATTATAATGCATGGCATCACGCAGTTTGGGATAGATTGGATTACTTGGAAGCTCTGTCGTATCTATTTGAGTATGAAATTCTGTCACGATATAGAATATTGACCTAGCATATCGTGGGCGTTGCATTCATGTCATTGTGAGCTCTAAATCAAAAGTTATGGACGATTTATTGCGGACATGTCAAGTTGATCGGCCAGTTAAAATTATCATTATGAACTGATCAGTGGTGCTCATTGATTAGAACCTCATAAGTGAAGCATAATGCATGGCATCACGCAGTTTGGGATATGTTGGATTACTTGGATGCTTTGTCCTATCTATTACATTCTGAAATTTTGTCACAATATAGAAAATTGATCTAGTTTAACATGGGCGTTAGATTCGTGTCATTCTGAGCTCTAAATCTAAAGTGACGGTAGATTCAGTTTTGACATGTCAAGTTGATCGGCTAGCTAAAATGATCATTCTAAACAGATCGATGGTTCTCATTGAGTAAAAGGTAGTAAATGAATTATAATGTATGGCATCACGCAGTTAGGGATAGATTGGATTGTTGGGAAGCATTTTCGTATCTAGTTGAGTCTGAAATATTGCCAATAGTATCGAAAATTGAGCTAGCATAACGTGGGCATTGGATTCATGTCATTCGGAGCTCTAAATCTATAGTTAGGGACGATTTAGTGCGGACATGTCAAGTGGATTGGCCAGTTCAAATGATTATTCTAAGCTGATCATTGGTGCTCATTAAGTAAAGGCTTATAAGTGAAGCATAATGCATGGCATCACGCAGGTTGGGATAGATTGGATTACTTGGAAGCTCTGTCGTATCTATTTGAGTCTGAAATTTTGTCACAATATAGAAAATTGAGCTAGCATATCGTGGGCATAAGATTCATGTTATTGTGAGCTTTAAATCAAAAGTTATGGACGATTTAGTGCAGACATGTCAAGTTGATCGGCCAGTTAAAATGACCATTATAAACTGATCATTGGTGCTCATTGATTAAAACCTAATAAGTGAAGCATAATGCATGGCACCACGCAATTTGGGATATAGTGGATTATTTGGAGGCTTTGTCGTATCTATTACATTCCTAAATTTTGTCAAAATATAGAAAATTGATCTATTTTTACATGGGCGTTGGATTCGTTTCATTCTGAGCTCTAAATCTTAAGTGACGGACAATTTAGTGTTTACATGTCAAGTTGATAGGCTATCTAGATCATATTAAATGGACTGATGGTTCTTATTGAGTAAAGGCTACTAAATGAATTACAATGCATGGCATCACGCAGTTTGGGATAGTTTGGATTACTTGAAAGTTTTGTCATATCTATTCGACTCTGAAATTTTGCCATAATATAGAAAATTGAGCTAGGATAACGTGGGCATTGGATGCATGTCATTCTGAGCTCTAAACCAAAAGTTACGGATGATTTAGTGTGGACCTGTCAAGTTCATTGGCCAGTTCAAATGATCATTCTAAGCTGATCATTGATGCTCATTGAGTAAAGGCTTATAAGTGAAGCATAATGCATGACATCAGGCTGTTCGGGATACATTGGATTACTTGGAGGCTTTGTCGTATCTATTTGAATCTAAAATTTTGTCACAATATAGAAAATTGAGCTAGAATATCGTGGGCATTAGATTTATGTCATTCTGAGCTCGAAATGAAGAGTTATGGACGATTTAGTGCGGACATGTCAAATTGATCGGTCAGTTAAAATGATCATACTAAACTGATTCTTTGTGCTCATTGATTAAAACGTCATAAGTGAACCAAAATGCATGGCATCACGCAGTTTGAGATATATTGGATTACTTGGAGGCTTTGTCGTTTCTATTTCATTCCTAAATTTGGTCACAATATAGAAAATTGATCTAGTTTAACATGGGCGTTGGATTCGTGTCATTCGGAGCTCTAAATCTAATGTGAACAATGATTTAGTGTTGACATGTCAATTTGATCGGCTAGCTAAAATGATCATTCTAAACTGATCGATGGTTCTCATTGAGTAAAGCCTAATAAATGAATTATAATGCATGGCATCACGCTGTTCGGGATAGATTGCATTACATGGAAGCTTTGTCGTATCTATTTGAGTCTGAAATTTTGTCATAGTATAGAAAATTGAGCTAGCACAACGTGGGCATTGGATTCATGTCATACGGAGTCTAAATCAAAAATTTCGGACGATTTAGTGCGGATATGTCAAGTTGATTGCGAAGTTCAAATGATTATTGGTGCTCATTGAGTAAAGGCTTATAAGTGAAGCATAATGCTTTGGCATCACGCAGGTCGGGATAGATTGGATTACTTGGAAACTTTGTCGTATCTATTTGAGCCTGAAATTTTGTCACAATACAGAAAATTGAGCTAGCATATTGTGGGTGTTGCATTCAAGTCATTGTGAGCCATTATCAAAAGTTATGTACGATTTATTGCGGACCTGTCAAGTTGATCAGCCAGTTAAAATGATCATTATGAACTGATAAGGTGCTCATTGATTAAAACCTCATAAGTGAAGCATAATGCATGGCATCACGCAGTTTGGGATATGTTGGATTACTTGGAGGCTTTGTCATATCTATTACATTCCGAAATTTTGTCACAGTATAGAAAATAGATCTAGTTTAACATGGGCGTTGGATTCGTGTCCTTCTGAGCTTTAAATCTAAGTGACGGTAGATTCAGTGTTGACATGTAAACTTGATCGGCTAGCTAAAATGATCATTCTAAACAGATCGATGGTTCTCATGGAGTAAAGGCTAATAAATGAATTATAATGTATGGCATCGCGCAGTTTGGGATATATTGGATTGCTTGGAAGCTTTTTCGTATCTATTTGAGTCTGAAATATTGCCACAGTATCGAAAATTGAGCTAGCATAACGTGGGCGTTGGATACATGTCATTCGGAGCTCTAAATCAAAAGTTACGGACGATTTAGTGTGGACATGTCAAGTGGATTGGCCAGTTCAAATGATTTCTAAGCTGATCATTGGTGCTCATTGAGTAAAGGCTTATAAGTGAAGCATAATGCATGGCATCACGCAGGTTGGGATAGAGTGGATTACTTGAAAGCTCTGTCGTATCTATTTGAGTCTGAAATTTTGTCACAATATAGAAAATGGAGATAGCATATCATGGGCGTTGGATTGATGTCATTGTGAGCTCTAAATCAATAGTTATGGACGATTTAGTGTGGACATGTCAAGTTGATCGGCCAGTTAAAATGATCATTATAAATTGATCATTGGTGCTCACTGAATAAAACCTCATAAGTGAAGCATAATGCTTGGCATCACGTAGTTTGGGATATATTGGATTACTTGGAGGCTTTGACGTATATATTACATTCCTAAATTTTGTCACAATTTAGTAAATTGATCTAGTTTAACATGGGCGTTGGATTCGTTTCATTCAGAGCTCTAAATCTAAAGTGACGGACGATTTAGTGTTGACATGTCAAGATGATAGGCTAGCTAAAATGATCATTTTAAACGGATCGATGGTTCTCATTGACTAAAGGCTAATAAATAAATTACAATGCTTGGCATCACGTAGTTTGGGATAGATTGGATTACTTGAAAGTTTTGTCATATGTATTTGAGTCTGAAATTTTGCCATAATATCGAAAATTGAGCTAGCATAACGTGGGCATTGGATGCATGTCATTCTGAGCTCTAAACCAAAAGTTACGGACGATTTAGTGTGGAACTGTCAAGTTCGTTGGCCAGTTCAAATGATCATTCTAAGCTCATCATTGATGCTCATTGAGTAAAGGCTTATAAGTGAAGCATAATGCATGACATCACGCTGTTTCGGATAGATTGGATTACTTGGAGGCTTTGTCGTAGCTATTGGAATTTGAAATTTTGTCACAATATAGAAAATTGAGCTAGCATATCGTGGGCGTTAGATTCATGTCATTCTAAGCTCTAAATCAAAAGTTATGGACGATTTAGTGCGGTCATGTCAAGTTGATCGGCCAGTTAAAATGATCATTCTAAACTGATCATTGGGGTTCATTGATTAAGACCTCATAAGTGAAGCATAATGCATGACATCACGTAGTTTGGGATATATTAGATTACTTGGAGGCTTTGTCGCATCTATTTTACTCCTAAATTTTTTCACAATATAGAACATTGATCTAGTTTAACATGAGTGTTGTATTCGTGTCATTCTGAGCTCTAAATCTAAAGTGACGGAAGATTTAATGTTTACATGTCAAGTTGATCGGCTAGCTAAAATGCTCATTCTAAACATATCGATGGTTCTCATTGAGTAAAGGCGAATAAATGAATTATAATGAATGGCATAACGCTGTTTAGGATAGATTGGATTACTTGGAAGCTTTTTGTATCTATTTGAGTCTGAAATTTTGCCATAGTATAGAAACTTGAGCTTCCATAACGTGGGCGTTGGATTCGTGTCATTCTGAGATCTAAATCTAAAGTTACGGACAATTTAGTGCAGAGATGTCAAGGTTATTGGCCAGTTCAAATGATCATTCCAAGCTGATCATTGGTGCTCATTGAGTAAAGGCTTATAAGTGAAGCATTATGCATAACATCACGATGTTTGGGATAGATTGGATTACTTGGAGGCTTTGTTGTATCTTTTTGAATCTTACATTTTCTCACAATATAGAAAATTGAGCTAGCATATCGTGGGCATAGATTCATGTCATTTTGAGCTCTAAATAAAAAGCAATGGACAATTTAGTGCGGACATGTTAAGTTGATCGACCAGTTAAAATGATCATTTTAAACTGATCATTGGTGCTCATTGATTAAATCCTCATAAGTGAAACATAATGCATGGCATCACGCAGTTTGGGATATATTGGATTACTTGGAGGCTTTGTCGTATCTATTTCATTCCTTAATTTTGTCACAGTATAGAAAATTGATCTAGTTTAACATGGGCGTTGGATTCGTGTCATTCTGAGCTCTAAATATAAAGTGACGGACGATTTTGTGTTGAAGTGTCAAGTTGATCGACTAGTTAAAATGGTCATTCCAAACGGAGCGATGGTTCTCATTGTAAAGGCAATAAATGAATTATAATGCATGGCATCACGCAGTGCGGGATAGATTGGATTACTTGGAAGTTTTTTCGTATTTATTTCAGTCTGAATTTTTGCCATACTATAGAAAATTTAGATAGCGTAACGTGGGCGTTGGATTCATGTCATTCGGAGCTCTAAATCAAAAGTTATGGACGATTTAGTGCGGACATGTCAAGTTGATTTGCCAGTTCAAATGATTATTCTAAGCTGATCATTGGTGCTCATTTAGTAAAGGCTTATTAGTGAAGCATAATGCATGGCATCACGTAGGTTGGGATAGATTGGATTACTTGGAAGTCTATCGTATCTATTTGAGTCTGAAATTTTGTCACAATACAGAAAATTGATCTAGCATATCGTGGGCGTTTGATTCGTGTCATTCTGAGCTATAAATAAAAAATTATGGACGATTTAGTGCGGACATGTCAAGTTTATCGGTGAGTTAAAATAATCATTCTTAACT
This sequence comes from Pugionium dolabratum, assembly GCA_018901945.1. Taxonomy (NCBI): domain Eukaryota; kingdom Viridiplantae; phylum Streptophyta; class Magnoliopsida; order Brassicales; family Brassicaceae; genus Pugionium; species Pugionium dolabratum. The sequence goes on from JAEVFF010000283.1 coordinate 174,385, forward strand.
GATCATTGGTGCTCATTGATTAAATCTTCATAAGTGAAGCATAATGCTTGGCATCATGTAGTTTGGGATATATTGGATTACTTGGAGGCTTTGTCGTATCTATTTCATTCCTAAATTTTTTCAATATAGAAAATTGATCTAGTTTAACATGGGCATTGGATTCGTGTCATTCGGAGCTCTAAATCTAAAGTGACGGATGATTTAGTGTTGACATCTCAAGTTGATCGGCTAGCTAAAATGATCATTCAGAACGGATCGATGGTTCCCATTGAGTAAAGGTAATAAATGAATTACAATGCATGGCATCACACAATCTGGGATAGATTAGATTAATTGGAAGCTTTCTCGTATCTATTTTAGTATGAAATTTTGCCGACTATAGAAAATTGAGCTGGCATAACGTGGGTGTTGGATTCATGTCATTCAGAGCTCTAAATCAGAAGTTACGGACGATTTAGTGCGGACATGTCAAGTTGATTGGCCAGTTCAAATGATTATTCTAAGCTGATCATTGGTGCTCATTGTATAAAGGCTTATCAGTGAAGCATAATGCATGGTATCACGCAGGTTGGGATAGATTGGATTACTTGGAGGCTTTGTCGTATCTATTTGAGTATGAAAATTTGTCATTGTATAGAAAATTGAGGTAGCATAACGTGGCCATTGTATTCATGTCGCTCTGAGCTCTAAATCAAAAGATACGGACGATTTAGTGCGGACATGTTTAGTTGATTGATCAGTTCCAATGATCAGTCTAAGCTGATCATTGGTGCTCATTGAGTAAAGGCCTATAAGTGAAGCATAATGCATGACATTCCGCAGTTTGGATTAGAGTGGATTACTTGGAGGCTTTGTCGTATCTATTTGAGTCTGAAATTTTGTCACAATATAGAAAATTGAGCTAGCATAATGTGGTCGTTGGATTCATGTCATGCTGAGGTATAAATCAAAAGTTATGGACAATTTAGTGCGGACAGGTCAAGTTGTTTGGCCAGATAAAACGATCATTCAAAATTGTTCATTGGTGTTCATTGATTAAAACCTCATAAGTGAAGCATAATGCATTGTATCATGCAGTTCGGGATAGATTGGATTACTTGGAGGCTTTGTCGTATCTATTTCATTCCTAAATTTTGTCACAATATAGAAAATTGAGATAGGTTAACATGGGCGTTGGGTTTGTGTCATTCTGAGCTCTAAATCTAAATTGATGGACGATTTAGTGTTGACATGTCAAGTTGATCAGCTAGATAAAATGATTATTCTTAGTGGATCAATAGCTCTCATTAAGTAAAGGCTAATAAATGAACTATAATGCATGCCATCACACAATGTCGGATAGATTATATTACTTGGAGGTTTTGTCGTATCTATTTCATTCCAAAATTTTGTCACAATATAGAAAATTGAGCTAGCTTAACATGGGCATTGGATTCTTGTCATTCAGAGTTATAAATCTAAATTGACGAACGATTTAGTGTTGATATATCAAGTTGATCGGCTAGCTAAAATCATCATTCTAAACAGATCGATGGTTCTCATTGAGTAAAAGCTAATAAATTAGTTACAATGCATGACATCACGCACTTTGGGACATATTGGATTAGTTGGAAGCTTTGTCGTATGTACTTGAGTCTGAAACTTTTTCATAATATAGAAAATTGAGCTAGCATAAGATGGGCGTTATATTCATGTCATTCTGAGCTCTAGATCAAAAGTTATGGTCGATGTAGTGCGGAAATGTCAAGTTGATCGGCTAGTTAAAATGAACATTCTAAACTGATCGTTGGTGCTCTTTGATTAAAACCTCCTAAGTGAAGCATAATGAATGGTATCACACAGTTTAGGATAGATTGGATTACTTAGAGGCTTTGACGTATCTATTTCATTCCTAAAGTTTATCACAATATAGAAAATTTAGCTAACTTAACATGGGCGTTGGATTCATGTCATTCTGAGCTCTAAATAAAAGTTATCTATTTCATTGTCAACTTAGTTCAGATGATCATTCTAAGCTAATAATTGGTGCTCACTGAGTAAAGGCTTATAAGTGAAGCATAATGCATGGCATCACGTAGTTTGGGATAGATTGGATTACTTAGAAAGTTTGTCGTATCTATTTGAGTCCAAATTTTGTCACAATATAGAAATTTTAGCTAGCATAATGTGGATGTTGGATTCATCTCACTCTGAGCTCTAAATAAAAGTTATGGATGATTTACTGGGGACATGTCAAGTGTATTGGCCAGTTGAAATGATCATTAAACTAATCATTGGTGCTCATTGATTAAAACCTCATAAGTGAAGCATAATGCATGGCATCACGCAGATTGGGATAGATTGGATTACTTGGAGATTTTGTTGTATCTATTTCATTCTTAAATTTTATCACAATATAGAAAATTGAGCTAGCTTAACAGGGGCGTTGGATTCGTGTCATTCTGAGCTCTAAATCTAAATTGACGGATGATTTAGTGTTTACATGTCAAATTGATCGGATAGATAAAATGATAATTCTAAACGGATCAATGATTCTCATTGAGTAAAGGCTAATAAATGAATTATAATGCATGACATCACGCAGTTTGGGATAAATTGGATTTAATGGAAGCTTTTTGTATCTATTTGAGTCTAAAATTTTGTCATAGTATAGAAATTTGAGCAAGCATAACATGGGCGTTGGATTCATGTCATTCTGTGCTCTAAATCAAAAGTTACAGACGAATCAGTGCGGACATGTCAAGTTTATTGGCCAATTCAAATGATCATTCTAATCTGATCATTGGTGCTCATTGAGTAAAGGCTAATAAATGAATTATAAATCATGGCATCACGCAGTTTGGGATATATTGGATTACTTGAAAGGTTTGTCGATCTATTTTAGTGTGAAATTTTGTCATAGTATAGCAAATTGAGCTGGCATAACGTGGGCGTTGGATTCATGTCATTTTGAGTTCTAAATCAAAAGTTACAGACGATTTATTGAGGATATGTCAAGTTGATTGGCCAGTTCAAATGATGATTCCAAGTTAATCATTGGTGCTCACTGAGTACAGGCTTATTAGTAAAGCATAATGCATGGCATCACATAGTTTGTGATAGATTGTATTACTTGTTAGCTTTGTCGTATCTATTTGAGTCCAAAATTTTGTTACAATACAGCAAATTGAGCTAGCATAACGTGCGCATTGGGTTCATGTCATTCTGAGCTCTAATAAAAAGTTATGGACGATTTAGTGGGACATGTCAAGTCGATGGACCAGTTAAAATGATTATTATAAACTTATCATTGGTGCTGATTGATTAAAACCTCATAAGTGAATCATAATACATGGCATCACGCAGCTTCTTATAGATTGGATTACTTTGAGATTTTGCTGTATCTATTTCATTCATAAATTTTATCACAATATAGAAAATTGAGGTAGCTTATCATGGGCGTTGGATTCATGTAATTCTGAGCTCTGAATCTAAATTTACGGACGATTTAATGTTGACATGTCAAGTTGATCAGCTAGATAAAATGACCATTCTAAGTGGAACAATGGTTCTCATTGAGTAAATGCTAATAAATGAATTTTAATGCATGGCATCACATAGTTTGGGATAGATTGGATTACTTGGAGGCTTTGTCATATGTATTTCATTCCTATATTTTGTCACAATATAGAAAATTGAGCAAGCATAACATGGGCATTGGATTCATGTCTTTCTGAGCTCTAAATCAAAAGTTACAAACGAATTAGTGCGGATATGTCAAGTTTACTGGCTAATTCAAACGATCATTCTAAGCTGATCATTGGTGCTCATTGAGTAAAGGCTAATAAATGAATTATAATGCATGGCATCACGCAGTTTGGGATATATTGGATTACTTGAAAGCTTTGTCGTATCTATTTTAGTCTGAAATTTTGTCATATTATAGAAAATTGAGCTAGCATAACGTGTGCGTTGGATTTATGTCATTCTGAGCTCTAAATCAAAAATTACGGATGATTTAGTGCGTACATGTCAAATTGATTGGCCAGTTCAAATGATCATTCTGAGTTAATCATTGGTGCTCACTGAGTAAAGGCTTAAAAGTGAAGCATAATGTGTTGCATCATGTAGTTTGGGATAGATTGTATTACTTGGAAAATTTGTTGTATCTATTTGATTCCAAAATTTTGTCACAATATAGAAAATTGAGCTAGCATAACCTGGGCGTTGGATTCATGTCATTCTGAGCTCTAATAAAAAGTTATGGACGATTTAGTGGGGACATGTCAAGTTTATTGGCTAGTTAAAATGATCATTCTAAACTTATCATTGGTGCTCATTGATTAAAACCTCATAAGTGAAGCATAATGCATGGTATCACGCAGCTTGGGTTAGATTGGGTTACTTGGAGATTTTGTTGTATCTATTTCATTCCTAAATTTTATCGCAATATAGAAAATTGAGCAAGCTTAACATGGGTGTTGGATTTGTGTCATTTATAGCTCTAAATCTAAACTTACGGACGATTTAATGTTGACATGTCAAGTTTATCGGCTAGATAAAATGATCATTTTAAGTGGATCAATGGTTCGAATTGAGTAAATGCTAATAATTGAATTATAATGCATGGCATCACACAGTTTGGGATAGATTGAATTACTTGGAGGCTTTTTCATATCTATTTCATTCCTAAATTTTGTCATAATATAGAAAATTGAGCTAGCTTAACATGGGCGTTGGATTCGTGTCATTCTCAGCTCTAAATCTAAATTGAAAGAGAATTTAGTGTTGACATGTCAAGTTGATCGGGTAGCTAAAATGATCATTCTAAATGGATCAATGGTTCTCATTGAGTAAAGTCTAATAAATGAATTATAATGCATGGCATCACGTAGTTTGGGATAGATTGGATTATTTGGAAGCTTTGTCGTATCTATTAGAGTCTACAATTTTTTCATAGTATAGAAAATTGAGGTAGCATAACGTGGGCGTTGGATTCATGTCATTCGGAGCTCTAAATCAAAAGTTAAGGACGATTTAGTGTGTACATGTCAAGTTGATTGGCCAGTTCAAATGATAATTCTAAGGTGATCCATGGTGCTCATTGATTAAAGGCCTATAAGTGAAGCATTATGCATGGTATCACGCAGTAAGGGATAAATTAGATTACTTGGAGGTTTTCTCGTATCTATTTGAGTCTGAAATTTTGTCACAATATAGAAAATTGAGATAGCATAATGTGGGCGTCGGATTCATATCATTCTGTGCTCTTAATTAAGAGTTATGGACAATTTAGTGCGGACATGTCAAGTTGATCGGCCAGTTAAAATGATCATTTTAAACTGATCATTGGTGCTCATTGATTAAAACCTCATAAGTAAAGCATAATGCATGGCATCACGCAGTTTGGGATAGATTGGATTACTTGGAGGCTTTGTCGTATATATTTCATTCCTAAATTTTGTCACAATATAGAAAATTGTGATATCTTAATATGGGTGTTGGATTCTTGTCATTCTGATCTCTAAATTAAGATTGACGGACGCATTATTGTTGACTTGTCAAGTCGATCGGCTAGCTAAAATGATCATTCTAAACGGATCGATTGAGTAAAGGCTAATAAAATTTATTATAATGGATGGCATCACGCAGTTTGGGATAGATTGGATTACTTGGAAGCTTTTTCGTATCTATTTGAGTCTGAAAATTTGCCATAGTATAGAAACTTGAGATAGCATAACGTAGGCATTGGATTCATGTCATTATGAGCTCTAAATAAAAAGTTACGGACGATTTATTGTGGACATGTTAAGTTGATTGTCCTGTTGAAACGATCATTATAAGCTGATCATTGATGCTTATTGAGTAAAGGCTTATAAGGGGAAAATGGCCAAAATAAACGTGAACAATTACCGTCGTGCTTTTTTCAACCCAAATTTAGTAGCAGTGCATTATACCACATTAACGGAACCACTATTTGAATATCTTACATGAACTATGTTTCGAGTGTATTTTTCACCGAATTATTTAACGTCGTCATTAAACCATTAAAAAATGCTGACTCATGTGACAGCGTGGCAACGAATTATTAAACAAAGTTAGTAATTCAGTTAGGAATTTAATCGAACAACTTATGTGCATAAAGTTCCCTTACAGCTGAAGCATCTCAATTCTAAAACGCAGTTAGAAGCATTTCAATTCTAAAACGCAGCTGAAGCATCTCAATTCTAAAACGCAGCTGAAGCATCTCAATTCTAAAACGCAGCTGAAGCATCTCAATTGTAATGTCAGCAATCAGATTAAGGATTCAATAGAAAAAAATCCCAAACAAACTATGAAGAGAAAAACAGACCTCTTGAAAAGTCCTCTTTTAGCTGGTAGATGTTCAATACAAGTTTCTTAATATACTAAAACAACTTCTGACATTGAGAGATCAAGAAAACAGATGAAAGAGAGGAAAACAGGATAAAGAAAATCCGTGGCGCTAAGAAGGTGAGTGACAAACAATACTATAATCATTATTTACATTTATTTGTTATAACTGAGTTTTATGATTCAATATGTGTAGACGGAAAGAAACCAAAAATAGCAGAACAGCAAGAAGACGATTAGATAATTACCTCACACAAAAATAATCGAACACAAAATCAAATACAATCGAACATAATACCACAATCGAACATAATACCACCATTGAAGAATATAATCGGAAGTCGAATTTTAACTCATGTCGACGGAACACCCCCGATGAAACAGAAATCAAACCCTAATCGTATGAGAAAATGGACTTTGCCCAAATCGATTTCCAAACCCTAATTACATAAATATCCCCCAAGTCAAAACGACGTCATTTTGATTAAACTGCAAAACGACATCGTTCGTGTAACACATTCGTTGATTTGTTGCCACGCTGTCACATGTGTCAGCATTTTTAACGGTTTAATGACGATGCTAAACGATTTGATGAAAAAGGCACTCGAGATATATTTCATGTAGGATATTTAAATATTGCCTCCATTAATATGGTATAACGCACTGATACTAAATCCGGGTTAAAAAGAGCACGACAGTAATTGTTCACGTTGATTTTGGCCCTTTTCCCGGCTTATAAAGCATAATGCATGGCATCACATAGTTTAGGATAGATTGGATTACGTGGAGGCTTCGTCTTCTCTATTTCATTCTTAAATTTTATCACAATATAGAAAATTGAGCTAGCTTAACATGGGCGTTGCATTCGTGTCATTCTGAGCTCTAAAACTAAATTGACGTACGATTTAGTGTTGACATGTCAAGTTGATCGGCTAGATAAAATGATCATTCTAAGTGGATCAATGGTTCTCATTGAGTAAAGGGTAATAAATGAATTATAATGCATGTCATCACATAGTTTGGGATAAATTGGATTGGTTGGAGGCTTTGTCATATCTATTTTGTTACTACATTTTGTAGCAATATCGAAAATTGAGCTAGCTTAACATGAGCGTTGGATTCGTGTCATTCTGAGCCTTAAATCTAAATTGACGGATGATTTAGTGTTGACATGTCAAATTGATCGGCTAGATAAAATGATCATTATAAACGGATCAATGGTTCTCATTAAGTAAAGGCTAATAAATGAATTATAATGCATGGCATCACGCATTTTGGGATATATTGGATTACTTGGAAGTTTTTTCGTATCTATTTGAGTCTGAAATTTTGTCATAGTATAGAAAATCGAGCTAGCATAACGTGGGCGTTGGATTCGTGTTATTATGAGCTCTAAATCAAAAGTTACAGACAATTTTGTGCGTACATATCAAGTTGATTGGCGATATAAAATGATCATTCTAAACTGATCATTGGTGCTCATTTATTAAAACCTCATAAGTGAAGCATAATGAATGGCATCAATGCAGTTCGGGATAGATTGGATTACTTGGAGGCTTTGTCGTATCTATATCATTCCTAAATTTTTCACAATATTGAAAATTGAGATAGCTTAACATGGTCGTTGGATTCCTGTCATTCGGAGCTCTAAATCTCAAGTGACGGAGGATTTAGTGTTGACATGTCAAGTTGATCCGCTAGCAAAACCAACATTCTAAACTGATCAATGGTTTTCATTGAGTAAAGGCTAATAAATGAATTATAATGCATGACATCAATCAGTTTGGGATAGATTGGATTACTTGGAGGCTTTGTCGTATCTATTTCATTCCAAAATTTTGTCACAATATAGAAAATTGAGCTAGCTTAACATGGGCGTTGGATTCGTGTCATTCTGAGGTCTAACTCTAAATTGATGGACGATTTAGTGTTGACATGTCAAGTTGATCGGCTAGCTAAAATTATCATTCTAAACAGATTGTTGGTTCTCATTAAGTAAAAGCTAATAAATGAATAATAGTGCATGACATCACATAGTTTGGGATATATTGGACTACTTGGAAGCTTTGTCGTATCTACTTCAGTCTGAAATTGGTTCATAGTATAGAAAATTGAGCTAGCATAACATGGGCGTTGGATTCATGTCATTCTGAGCTCCAAATAAAAAGTTATGGACAGTTTAGTGCGGACATGTCAAGTTGATTGGTCAGTTCAAATGATTATTCGAAACTGATCATTAGTGCTCACTGAATAAGGGCTTATAAGAGAAGAATAATCCATGTCATCCCTCAGTTTGGGGTAGATTGGATTACTTGGAGGCTTTGTTTTATCTATTTGAGTCTAAAATTTTGTTACAATATTGAAAATTGAGCTAGCATAAGCTGGGCGTTGGATTCATGTCATTCTGAGCTCTAAATCAAAAGTTATGGACGATTTAGTGCATACATGTAAAGTTGATCGGCCAGTTAAAATGATCATTATAAACTAATCATTGGTGCTCATTGATTAAAACCTCATAAGTGAAGCGTAATACATGGCATCATGCAGTTTGGGATAGATTGGATTACTTGGAGGCGTTGACGTATCTATTTCTTTTCTAAATTTTATCACAATATAGAAAATTTAGCTAGCTTAATATGGGTTAGATTCGTGTCATTCTGAGCTCTAAATCTAAATTGACGGACTTTTTAGTGTTGACATGTCAAGTTGATCGACTAGATCAAATGATCATTCTAATTGGATCAATGGTTCTCATGGAGTAAAGGCTAATAAATGAATTATAATACATGGCATCACGCAGTTAGGGAAAAATTGTATTACTTCAAGGCTTTGTTATATCTATTTCATTCCTAAATTTTGTCACAATATAGAAAATTGAGATATCTTAACATGGGCGTCGGATTCGTGTAATTCTGAGCTCTAGATTAAAACTGAAGGACGCTTTAGTTTTGACATGTCAAGTTGATCGGCTAGCAAAAATGATCATTCTAGACAGATCGATGGTTCTCATTAAGTAAATGCCAATAAATGAATTATAATGGATGGCATCACTCAGTTCGGAATAGATTAGAATACTTGGAAGGTTTGTCGTATCTATTTCAGTATGAAAATTTGTCATAGCATAGAAAATTGAGCTAGCATAACATGGGTGTTGGATTCATGTCATTATGAGCTCTAAATCAAAAGTTATGGATAATTTAGTGCGGAAATGTAAAGTTGATTAGCCAGTACAAATGATCATTCTAAACTGATTATTGGTGCTCATTGAGTAAAAGCTTATAAATGAAGCATAATGCCACTACAAGAAAACATTAACATTTCCGACGGAAATAAAACCATCTGAATTTTCCAACGACATGGCGACGGCTTTCCGACAGAATACCGAGGGAGAGCCCATCGTCGGGGATCCGTTGGTAATTCCTGACGCCAGTGTGCCATCGGGAAATCGATGGTAAAACCTGACGCCAGTGTGCCGTCGGGAAATCGATGGTAAAACCTGACGGTAAACCATTAGTTTTCTGATGAATGCGTTGTGGTCGGGATTTCCTCTTGAAACCATCGCATATTACAGATGAAACTCAGACCAATGGTTTTTTCCGATGACTTCCCGACGGCGTGTTGTTTTTACTATCCATCAGGCATCAGTTGGAAATATACCGATGGGATGACGTCGAGTGTCGTCCGATAGACGTCGGAAATATCTGTTTGTGATCGGAATCCATCAAAAATCCGTCGGAAATTGACGAATAATCAATCAAAGTTTGTGATTATCCGGCGGTGGTTGAAAACCATCGGAAATCCGTCAGAAAAGTAAAAAAAATCTATTCACAATTTGTGATTATCCGGTTGCGGTCGGAAACCATCAGAAATCCGTCGGAAATCAATAGGAAAAGAGAATATTCTTAAGAATAATTTGTTTAAAATTTGTGAATATCTGTTAAAAATTCGTAATAATCTGTTAAAAATTCATAATAATATCTTAAACAATCGTGATAATCTCAAATTTTCAATATAATTACGCTATGATCATTTACAATTTCTTTAGAAAAAAAAATCTTAAGAATATGTGTTCTTCGGGTTCTTATGATTATTTTCGATCGTGGATGGATAAACCTTGTTATGATTCAACAACGGGGGAATTGACTGATGAATTTGCGCAAGGTGTTGAAGAGTTCATGACATTTGCATCAAACAATATCATGACATAAGAATACGGTAAAATGTAATGTACGTGTATTAAATGTCGAAATCATAGATTAATCTCTGTCAGAGAAGTACGTAATCATTTGTTTAGGACTGGATTTATGCCGGGTTACAAATTTAGTATTCACATGGAGAAACTGATGCAACGATGCAATATTATGGTAGTACTTCAAAAAGGTAAGATAATACTAATGTTAGGCTAGAGGAACCGGCATCACAAGTTGATATAAACAGAGGTACATTTCAGATGGTGAATGATGCATTTCGTGAACAAATAGCATCGTACATTGAAGATATTAGCAGAATAGAGGAACCTAATTTGGAAGCCCGGAAATTTTTTGATATGTTAGATGCATCCAAGCAGCCTTTGTATAAAGGATGTAGAGATGGATTATCGCCTTTATCTGCTGAAAGCAGGTTGATGACTATAAAGACGGATTTCAACTTGGCTGAAGATTGTGTGAATGCGATAGCTGATTTTGTTAGAGATATATTACCTGAAGATAATATTACACCTGCTTCATATACGAGGTTTAAAAACTTGTAGCTGGTCTTGGATTGCCATATCAGATGATCAATGTATGTATTGACAACTGCATGATCCATTGGAAAAATGATGAAAACCGCATGAAGGGCCAATTTTGTTTCAAGATACAAGCGGCAGAGTACCTATTCCGCATAAACGGATGTGGTATTTGCTATTAACAGAGAGGTTAAAGAGGTTATATCAATCTGAACACACGGCAAAACCTATGAGATGGCATGCAGAACATAATTCGAATGGAGAAATTGTGCATCCCTCGGATAAAGAAGCATGGAAACATTCTCAACAGGTTTATCCTAGTTTTGCATATGAGCCTAGAAACGTATACCTCAGGTTATCTACAGATGGATTCAACCCTTTTTGGAAGCATGGGAGGCAATACTCGTTGTGGCCAGTTATCGTTACATCTTATAATTTGCCTCCTTCTTTGTGCATGAAATGAGAGTTTTTGTTTCTAACAGTTCTCGTCCCCGGCCCAGAGCATCCTAAGCGATCACTTGCTATTTTCTTGCAGCCACTAATTCATGAGTTAAAAATATTGTGGGAAAAAGGTGTCGAAGCATTCGATGTTTCCAACCAATAGAACTTCTTGATGCGCGCAGTACTTATGGGGACCATAAGTGATTTTCCAGCATATGGTATGTTATCAGGATGGTCGACGCATGGAAGATTAGCATGCCCATATTGTCAAGATAATACTGATGCATTCCAACTGAAACACGGACGAAAGACTAGTTGGTTCGATTGTCATCATCGATTTCTACCACAAGATCATCCATATCGTCGGAGCACGACATTGTTTAGGAAAAACAACAAAATTTCTGATGGTCCACCTCCTATTCTTGACTGGAAATATATGATGACTCAACTTAGAGATTTTGGTGCTGAGAGAACGGCTTCATGTGGAGGTAACGTACATTACCCTGTTGATGATTGTGGAGAATACCATAATTGGCACAAGGAAAGCAATTTTTGGGATTTACCATATTGGAAGGACCATTTGTTGCGCCGTAATCTAGATGTTATGCACATTGAGAAGAATTTTTTTCGACAACATAATGAATACCGTTCTAAATGTGCAAGGAAAAACAAAAGATCATTTGAAAGCTAGATTGGATTTGCTGGATATTTGTTCCAGGAAGGAACTACATGTAATGTCAAATGGAAAATCATTATCTCCCGCATTCCGCTTGGATGCGCATGCAAAAGACGAATTCTTTGACTGGATTAAGCATAATGTCAAATTTCCAGATGGATACGCATTTAATTTTCGTAATTGTGTCGATACTATTGAAGGCAAATTTTCAGGGATGAAAAGTCATGATTGTCATGTTGTTATGCAAACACTATTCCCATTCGCCTTTAGCGATCTGCTGCCTAAAAACGTTCACGGAGCAATTGCAGGTACGTTTACATTATTTTATATATAAGTAATCATAATTTCATATATTATATGACATTAAAATATTTTTCTTATGTAGGGATTGGTGCTTTTTCCGAGATTTAAGTACAAGATCACTTACTGCAGTTGATATCCAAAATTTGGAGGAAAAAGTATCGGTTCTCATTTGTAACCTGGAGAAAATATTTCGACCATCATTTTTTGATGTTATGGAGCATCTTCCTATTCACCTACCTAGAGAAACAGCGCTTGGAGGACATGTTCAGTACCGATGGATGTATCTTTTTGAGAGATATATGTTCCACCTAAAGAAAAAAAGTTAAAAATCTTGCTAGGGTTGAAGGTTCAATTGTCACACAAAGTATTAATGAAGAAACATCTAACTTCGCCAGCTACTATTTTCCATCGCAAGTCCAAACAAAAAATAGATGACCTGCACGACATGATGATGGAGGAGAAAAACCAAGCTATTCAGTGTATGTGCCAAAAATATTTGCACAAATTGGACGTTTAAGTGGAAAAAGGAAGACGCAACGGCTATCAAAGGAGGAACACAATCACTTGCATTTGTATATTTTGACGAATTGTGATGACGTTTTGGAATATGAAAGGTACATTTAATTAAATTTTGTTTTTAGTTGTTATTATAATTTATTATTAATCATTTTTTCATAATTAACAGGATATACATGGAACAAATATGTATCCATTATTCAGATTACAGTGAGAATGAGTTGGTCGAACTTAAAAAAAAAAGTGAATTTGCAATATGGTTGCATTTTTATGTTAGTGTTACCACAATTATATAATATAGTTTACTATATATATATATATTTATAATTGACTACATTCAATTATTTTGTAGGTTACTACAGGTCCTTCTGGGGGGATAACGTTTCCCACGTGGTTAGTCGAGTTGGTGAGTGGTTCTACATTTACTGCAAAATCTTATCCATTGTACTGCACTCGCGAATATGCTTTTAAGAATATTGTGAAAGAAACTCACAAACAACTTGTAATTATGGTGTATCATCTCAATCGGGAGAAATTGTATACAACGGTGTTCTTCGTGAAATATTAGAAGTTCACTATCTAGGAATGATTGATTTGAGGTGTATTGTGTTCTATTGTGACTGGTATGACCCTGTCATGGGTCAACGTGAAGACGAATTCGTTATTACATCTGTGCACTCTCGTAAGAGACATCGAAAATATGATCGTTTTATACTTGAATAACAAGCGGACCAGGTTTGTTACTTCGATATCCTCGTGTGAGGTACAAGCAAGATCCTTGGATTACAGTGACCTCAATACATCCTAGAGGAATGGTATGTGGTATTACCGAACAAGATCCTATGCAACAAAGCAAAATTGGTAACTTAGGTTCCATAGACACTTCTCTTGAAGTTAACCTTGTTGTTGATGACACCACGAACGAAGATTACAACGTGTTTCAAGATTCAGAAGAAGAGATTGGTGAGTTTGACGATCAAATTCAACTAATTCAGAATGTTCATCGGATTCAAATTAAATTTGTGATAATAATGTTTTATTTTTTTCCATACTATAATTATATATAAATTATCTTTTTCTGATAACACTTCATTTCTGAGTATTATAATTAGAATAAATTATAAAATAATTATAAATAATCGATAATAAATAATCGATTGGATACAAAATAATTATACCATTTTATTTATATTATATTGGATCATATATAGACGATTATGATTTGTGTAGTGAATCATATCTACACGTTGAGTTAAACAATTTAAATATATAGTCGTTGATTTTTATACTTTAATTATATATAAATATTTTTTCGAAATATTGACTCTAGCATCCGATGGATTTCTGACGGCCTTGGTAAATCTGTCGGAAATCCGTCGGAAATCCGTCGGAAACCCGTCAAAATGTATTTGCAACGTGGGCAGACTATTTTTTGATCATGCACGGTGTTTAAGGAGTCCGACGGATTTCCGACGGATTTACGTGGGAAACGTAATTAACAATGTGGGGTTTCGCGAAAATTTATTGAATTACGGACGGATTCCCGACGGAAATTGCCGTTGGAAATATCAAATATAACCTACGACTTTTTCTTCTCCCCTCTCTCTCGCCGTTTCGCGTTACTCTCTTCATTTCTATCGATCGCCGTTTTTTCGTCGTCGCTGTTTCTCCTCCTTGCCGTTTCTCGTCGTCGCTGTTTCTCGTCGTCAACCTGTAAGTCTGTTAGGATGAACGTTTTAGCTAAATGTTAAATGTTATAAGTTGGGTTTGTACATCTAGTGATTTCAAGTTGTATGAATATTCCGAATTGGGTGGTTGCTTTTGTCTGCATAGCCATCCTTGTGAGTGATTCAGTTGAAATATAGTGTATTGTCTGTATAGATGCTCCTCTGTTATGTTGAAAAGCGGCAAGAACCTGGCTTATTTTCTAGGGCAAAGGCACAAACATCACCTGTTAATATTGTCTTTCGTTTTATTTACAATTCAAGCATTTGATAACCGTCAAAATATTGTTGAAAATATGGTGGCTAGTCGCCCTAAGCCCTAAAACCCTATTCGTAACAGAGATCCTCCCTGTTTATTATTCTCGTTGGTGGACATATTTAGGTGTTGTGTTCCTGTTGTAATCCTGGATAAAGATCAAGTTTTCTCTGTGTGTATGTGTATAAGATAAGTTAAAGGCTGATTGAAAAATATGAGACATTAGTGACTTAGAATTTTTACATATGATTTTAAGAAGAATATATTAGTAAATAGTTCTCTTGAAATATGGTTCTTGAACAAAAGTTGTGTCCCAAATTAGTCCAGTAGTATTGATACTTGGATGAGTGTTTTTATAGCAATAATAGTGGTAGATACTAATATACCGTCATATATGGTTGGTCATGAATTGTTTTTAAATCACTAAACACTATAAATTATAAATTTAATAAATATTATAGGTTTGAATGTATCTTTTCTGATTTTAGATAGTTTCAGTTATTTTGGTATTATAAAAATATGTGATATGTTTGGATATTTAAATTTTTTGATTCGTGTTCGATTTGGTAATTGTCACATTGTTCTCTTGCGGACTTTAAGCAGTATTTTAATAATAATTTTAGCAATACAATTTACTTTTATACACAAATATCATAAACATTAAAAATTATAGGTTTATATTTAGTATTTAAAATATAAATATTTCGAAAAGAAAATGCTAAATATTAAATTTAAATATATTGATTAAATGTCACAAATATAGGTCGTATCAAGAGTACCAAAGACGTGGTGAGTCGTCTACTTCGAGTTGTATACCAACTCAAGTTTCAGAATCTGCAAATGATTCTTTCCGACCAATGACTATTGAAGAATTGGTTCAGCAGCCTGGTCGTGAACTTCTTACTTTTCTCCATCCGAGATGTGAAGGAAATTCGATATGGTAAATAAATTTTTCTATAATTATATTTAAAACAATTATTTTATTGCTATTCTATAATTATGTTTAAAATAATTATTTTATCGCTATTCTATAATTATATTTAAAATAATTATTTAAACGCTACTATAATAAAAATTCGTAGGTTTGGTACTTCAAACACTGGAATAAGCAAATCTATATTAATGATGATTCATTCTCTTTTGAACAAACCATATATCAAATTTAGAGATATTCCGTATGAATAACGTTAGATTTGCTTCAGGACGTTTGCGGTACGTTATTTAATTTTTAAATAAATAATTGTTTTAATTAGTTTTTAATATATTTTTTAGTAATATATAAGTAAATTTCGTAGCAAAAATTTATATGGGATCCCATGAACACAAAATTGGTGGAAGAAACTTTTAAAACAGAGGCTGCAGTACAATTTTCCCGTCACATGAACCAGTGGAAACAAAAATGGAAAAAAGGAAAAGATAAACCAAGAGGGTTGAATGAGTCAGTTTGGAACGACTTTATTCGTTATTGGGAATCTTCTAGCGTTGAGGTCATCTCGAGAACTAATTTAGGAAACCAGAAGAGCGACCGAGGAGGCAAAGGCATTTATATTCACAATGCCCGATCGACTAGTTTTCGGAGACGACCCGATCCATTGGTAAATTAATTACTATATTAATTTTATTTATTATTATTTGAAAATTTTTAAATTATTAATTTAGAATTTTTTTACTTTTAGGTACAAGAAATTAGAGCGCCTCTAGATCACTTACAACTTCTCGAGGCCGTCCACACGAACAAAAAGACTGGTCATATCCAAGATGGTCCCGTTAGTGAGATCATCGAAAAAGTAAAAAAGAAAAAAAGTGATATTTTAACCCAGAAGTCTCAAGTTGGTTCTTCATCTTCGGTCGCCGAATTACCTCGTTTTGAGATTAACTGTCTCGTTCTTGATGTAACTTTGATTTTTTTTTATAATTAATATTATAAGAATTTATAATAATATTTTTTTTACATGAAGTACAATTTTCTAAGGGTCGTCATCTAGGACTCGGGAGAGTTGCAGATACCGGTGGCGCAACATCTGCAGCCAGAAACGCGGAGAATGAAGAATTGAAAGAAGAAATGGCGGCTATGAAAATAGAGATGAATATTCTCAAAAGTATTGTACAAATGATGAAAAACATGTTGTCTGATGACTTTTTTCTCTTCCTTCTACTCCTACCCTTCCGTTGTAATTTTTATTTTAAAATTTTTTTAATTATTATATTTATAATTAGAATATTATTTTTATTAATTGTATTATAATTTTTTAAAATATTTAAAATTAATTTAATATAAATATTAATTATATTAATATTTTTAATATTTATATTTTAAAAATATTTAATGAAAATTTTTTTAAAAAATAAATTTTTTTATTTTTTCAATTAATTGGTTATTTCCGACGGATGCTATCATCGGTAACTTCTAACGGAAGCTTCCGTCGGAAACGTGTCGCCTACCTCCCGACGGGTAAAAATCGTGGGGAAATATCATCCTTTCAAATTCCAACTGTCATCGGAACACTTTCCATCGCAAATTCCCAAAGAATTTGCGATGGAAGTGCTCCATTGAATATCCGTTGGAAACTTCGGACGACATTAGACCATTGTATATCCGTTGGAAGGTACCGACAGAAGACATCAATCGAAGATCCGACGGAAGTTTCCGACAACACGTTTTATCTCCAAGCCGTCGGAAATTCCCGATACTTTCCTGATGGAAATTAATTTCCGACAAAATAGTCCCGACGGAATATTTTCATCGGAAAGTAGACGGGAATCATTATTACCGACGTTTTTCCGACGAAACTGGCCATCGGGAATTTGATGTTTTTTTGTAGTGTGCATTGCATCACGTCGTTTGGGATATATTGGATTACGTTGAGGCTTTTTTCGTATCTATTTGAGTCCAAACTTTTTTCACAATAAAGAAAATCTAGCTAGCATAACGTGGGCATTTGATTCATGTCATTCTGAGTTCTAAATCAAAAGTTTTGGACGATTTAGTGCGGACATGTCAAGTTGATGGGCCAGTTAAAATGATAATTCTAAACTGATCAGTGTTGCTCATTGATTAAAACCTCATAAGTGAAGCATAATGCATGACATAACGCAGTTTGGGTGAGATTGGATTACTTGGAGGCTTTGTCGTATGTATTTCATTCCTTAATTTTGTCACAACATAGAAAATTGTGCTAGCTTAACGTGGGCGTTCTATTAATGTCATTCTGAGCCTTAAATCTAAAGTTACAGACGATTTAGTGTGGACATGTCAAGTTGATTGGCTTGTTCAAAAGATCATTCTAAGTTGATCATTGGTGCTCAAATAAGTAAAGGCTTATAAGTGAAGCATAATGCATGGCATCACGTAGTTTGGGATAGATTTGATTACTTGGAGGCTTTTTCGTATATATTTGAGTCTAGAATTTTGTCACAATAAAGAAAATTGAGCTAGCATATCGTGGGCGTTGGATTCATGTCATTCTGAGTTCTGAATCTAAAGTTATGGACGATTTAATGCGGACATGTCAAGTTGATGGGCCAGTTAAAATGATTTATAAACTGATCACTGGTGCTGATTGATTAAAACCTCATAAGTGAAGTATAGTGCATGGCATCACGCAGTTAGGGATAGATTAGATTACTTGGAGGCTTTGTTGTATCTATTTCATTCCTAAATTTTGTCACAATATAGAAAATTGAGCTAGCTTAACATGGGAGTTTGATTCGTGTCATTCGGAGCCCTAAATCTGAAGTGACGGTGGATATAGTGTTGACATGTCAAGTTGATCGGATAGCTAAAATGATCATTCTAAACGGATGAATGGTTCTCATTAAGTAAAGGCTTATAAATGAATTACAATGCAAGGCATCACGCAGTTTGAGATATAT
The DNA here is from genome assembly GCA_018901945.1 of Pugionium dolabratum. NCBI lineage: Eukaryota > Viridiplantae > Streptophyta > Magnoliopsida > Brassicales > Brassicaceae > Pugionium > Pugionium dolabratum. The sequence goes on from JAEVFF010000283.1 coordinate 193,251, forward strand.
TAGATTAATTGGAGGCTTTGTCGTATCTGTTTCAATCCTAAATTTTGTCACAATATAGAAAATTGAGCTAGCTTTGGATTCGTGTCATTCTGGGCTCTAAATCTAAATTGACGGACGATTTAGTGTTGACATGTCAAGTTGATCGGCTAGCTAAAATGATCATTCTTAACGGATCGACTGTTCTTATTGAGCAAAGGCTAATAAAAGAACTATAATGCATGGCATCACACACTTTAGGATAGATTGGATTACTTGGAAGCTTTTCGTATCGATTAAAGTATGAAATATTGTCATAGTATAGAAAATTGAGCTAGAATAACGTGGGCGTTGCATTCATGTCATTTTGAACTCTAAATTAAAAATTATGGACGAGTTAGTGCAAACATGTCAAGTTGATTGGTCAGTTCAAATGATCATTCTAAGCTGATCATTGGTGCTAATTGATTAAAAGTTCATAACTAAAGCATAATGCATGGCATCACGCAGTTTGGGATATATTAGATTACTTGGAGGCTTTGTCTTTTCTATTTCATTTTTAAATTTTGTCACAATATAGAAAATTGAGCTAACTTAACATGGGTGTTGGATCCGTGTCATTCTGAGCTCTAAATCTAAAATGACGGATGATTTATTGTTGACATGTCAAGTTGATCGGCTACCTAAAATGATCATTATAAACGGATCGATGGTTCTTATTGTGTAAAGGCTAATAAATGAATTATAATGCATGGCTTCACGCACTTTGGGATAGATTGGATTACTTGGAAGCTTTGTCGTATATATTTGAGTCTGAAATTTTTTTATAGTACAGAAAATTGAGCTAGCATAACTGGGCGTTGGATTCATGTCATTCTGAGTTCAAAATCAAAAGTTACGGACGACTTAGTGCGTACATATCAAGTTGATTGGCCAGTTCAAATGATAATTCTATGCTGATCAATAGTGTTCATTAAGTAAAGGCTTATAAGTGAAGCATAATGCATGGTATCACGCAGATTGGATTACTTGGAGGCTTTGTCGTATCTATTTCAGTCTAAAATTTTGTCAAAATATAGAAAATTGAGCTAGCATAATGTGGGCGTTGGATTCATGTCATTTTGAGTTCTAAATCAAAAGTTATGGACGATTTAATACGGACATGTCAAGCTGATCGGCCAGTTAAAATGATCTTTCTAAACTAATCATTGGTGCTCATTGATTAAAACCTCATAAGTAAAATATAATGCATGGCATCACGAAGTTTGGGATATATTGGATTACTTGAAGGCTTTGTTGTATCTATCTCATTCCTAATTTTCGTCACAATATTGAAAATTGAGCTAGCTTATCATAGGCGTGGGATTCGTGTCATTCTGAGCCTTAAATCAAAAGTGACGGACGATTTAGTGTTACATGTCAAGTTGATCGGCTAGCTAAAATGATCATTCAAAACGGATCAATGGTTCTCATTGCGTAAAGGCTAATAAATGAATTATAATGCATGGCATCACGCTGTTTGGGATAGCTTAGATTACTTGGAGGCTTTGTCGTACCTATTTTAATCCTAAAATTTTTCAAAATATAGAAAATTGAGATATCTTAACATGGGTGTTGGATTCGTTTTATTTTAAGCTCAAAATCTAAATTGCGGGATGCATTAGTGTTGACATGTCAAGTTGATCGGCCAGCTAAATTGATCATTCTAAACGGATAACTAGTTCTCATTGAGTAAAGGCTAATAAATGAATTATAATGCATGGCGTCACATAGTTTGGGATCGATTGGATTACTTGGAAGCTTTGTCGTATCTATTTGAGTCTAAACTTTTGTCATAGTATAGAATATTGAGCTAGTTTAACGTACGCGTTCGATTCGTGTTATTCTGAGCTTTAAATCAAAAGTTATGTACGATATCGTGCTGAGATGTCAAGTTTATCGACCAGTTAAAATGATCATTCTAAACTAATCATAGGTGCTCATTGATTAAAACCTCATAAGTGAAGCATAATGCATGACATCACGCAGTTTGGGATTGATTGAATTACTTGGAGGCTTTGTTGTATCTATTTCATTCCTAATTTTTGTAACAATATAGAAAATTAAGCTAGCTTAACATAGGCATTGGATTCATGTCATTCTAAGCTCTAAATCTAAAGTGACGGAGGATTTAGTGTTTACATGTCAAATTGATCAGCTAGCTAAAATGATCATTCTAAACGGATCAATGGTTCTCATTGAGTAAAGGGTAATAAATGACTTATAATGCATGGTATCACGCAGTTTGGGAAAGATGTGAATACTTGGAGGCTTTGTCGTATCTATTTTATTCGAAAATTTTTTCACAACATAGAAAATTGAGATATCTTAACATGGGCGTTGGATTCGTGTCATTTTGAGCTCTAAATCTAAATTGACATACGCTTTAGTGTTGACATGTCAAGTTGATCGGCTAGCCAAAATGATCATTCTAAACGGATATATGGTTCTAATTGAGTAAAGGCTAATAAAGGAATTATAATGCATGGCATCACGCAGTTTAGGATATATTAGATTACTTGGAGGCTTTGTCCTATCTATTTCATTCCTAAATTTTGTCACAATATACAAATTGAGCTAGCTTGACATGGGTGTTGGATTCGTGTCATTCTGAGCTCTAAATCTTAAATTGACGAATGATTTAGTGTTGACATGTCAAGTTGATCGGCTAGCTAAAATGATCATCCTAAACGAATCGAAGGTTCTTATTGATTAAAGGCAAATAAAGGAATTATAATGCATGACATCATGCACATTGGGATAGATTGGATTACTTGGAAGGTTTGACATATCTATTTGAGTCTGAAAGTTTTTCATAGTATAGAAAATTTAGCTAGGATAACGTGGTCATTGGATTCATGTCATTCTGAGCTCTAAATCAAAAGTTATAGATGATTTAGTGCAGACATGTCAAGTTGATTGGACAGTTCAAATGCCCATTCTAAGGTGATCAATTGTGCTCATTGAGTAAAGGCTTATAAGTGAAGCATAATGCATGGCATCACGTAGGTTGAGATAAATTGGATTACTTGGAGGTTTTGTCGTATCCATTTGAGTGTGAAATTTTGTCACAATATAGAAAATTGAGATAGCATAACGTGGGCGTTGGATTCATATCATTCTGATTCCTAAATCAAAAGTTATGGACGATTTTTAATATGGACATGTCAAGCAGATCGGCCGGTTAAAATGATCATTGTAAACTGATCATTGGTGCTCATTGATTAAAACCTTATTAGTGAAGCATAATGCATGGCATCACACAGTTTGGAATATATTGGATTACTTGGAGGCTTTGTTGTATCTATTTCATTCCTAATTGCTGTCACAATATAGAAAATTGAGCTAGCTTAACTTGGGAGTTGGATTCGTGCCATTCTGAGCCATAAATCTAAAGTGACGGACAATTTAGTGTAGATATGTCAACTGATTGGCTAGCTAAAATGATCATTCTAAACGGATATGTGGTTCTCATCTAGTAAAGGCTAATAAATGAATTACAATGCATGGCATTAAACAGTTTGGGATAGATTGGATTAATTGGAGGCTTTGCCGTATCTATTTCATTCTAAATTTTGTCAAAATATTAAGATATCTTAACATGGGCGTTGGATTCGTGTCATTCGGCGCTCTAAATCTAAATTGACGGACGCTTAAGTGCTGACATGTCAATTTGATCGGCTAAATTTTGTCACAATATAGAAAATTGATCTAGCTTAACATGGGCGTTGGATTCGTGTCATTCTGAGCTCTAAATCTAAATTGACGGACAATTTAGTGTTTTCATGTCATGTTAATCAGCTAGCTAAAATGATCATTCTAAACGGATCGATTGTTCATATTGAGTAAAGGCTAATAAAAGAATTATAATGCATGGTATCACGCACTTTGGGATAGATTGGATAACTTGGAAGCTTTGTTGTATCTATTTTTGTCTGAAATTTTGTCATAGTATAGAAAATTGAGCTAGCATAACGTAAGCATTGGATTCATGTCATTCTGTGCTCCAAATCAAAAGTGACGGATGATTTACTGCTGACACATCACGTTGATCGGCTACCTAAAACGATCATTCTAAGCTGATCATTGGTGCTCATTGAGTAAAGGCTTATAAGTGAAGCATAATGCATGGCATCACGCAGTTTGGGATAGATTGGATTACTTGGAGGCTTTGTCGTATCTATTTGAATCTGAAATTTTGGCACAATATAGAAAATTGAGCTAGCATAACATGGGCATTGGATTCATGTCATTCTGAGTTCTAAATCAAAAGTTATGGACGATTTAATGCGGACATGTCAAGCTGATCGGCCAGTTAAATTGATCATTCTGATTAAAATCTCATAAGTGAATCATAATGCATGGCATCACGCAACTTGGAATAGATTGGATTAGTTGGAGGCTTTAATGTATCTATTTCATTCCTAATTTTTGTCACAGTATAGAAAATTGAGCTAGCTTAACATGTGCGTTGGATTCGTGTCATTTTGAGCCTTAAATCTAAAGTGACGGACGATTTATTGTTGACATGTCAAGTTGATCGGCAAGCTAAAATGATCATTCTAAACGAATAATAGTTCTCATCTAGTAAAGGCTAATAAATGAATGATAATGTATGGCATCACGTAGTTTGGGAATGATTGGATTACTTGGAGGCTTTGTTGTATCTATTTCCTTCCTAATTTTTGTCACCATATTGAAAATTAAGCTAGCTTAACATAGGCATTGGATTCATGTCATTCTAAGCTCTAAATCTAAAGTGACGGAGGATTTAGTGTTTACATGTCAAATTGATCAGCTAGCTAAAATGATCATTCTAAACGGATCAATGGTTCTCATTGAGTAAAGGGTAATAAATGACTTATAATGCATGGTATCACGCAGTTTGGGAAAGATGTGAATACTTGGAGGCTTTGTCGTATCTATTTTATTCGAAAATTTTTTCACAACATAGAAAATTGAGATATCTTAACATGGGCGTTGGATTCGTGTCATTTTGAGCTCTAAATCTAAATTGACATACGCTTTAGTGTTGACATGTCAAGTTGATCGGCTAGCCAAAATGATCATTCTAAACGGATATATGGTTCTAATTGAGTAAAGGCTAATAAATGAATTATAATGCATGGCATCACGCAGTTTAGGATATATTAGATTACTTGGAGGCTTTGTCCTATCTATTTCATTCCTAAATTTTGTCACAATATACACATTGAGCTAGCTTGACATGGGCGTTGGATTCGTGTCATTCTGAGCTCTAAATCTTAAATTGACGAATGATTTAGTGTTGACATGTCAAGTTGATCGGCTAGCTAAAATGATCATCCTAAACGAATCGAAGGTTCTTATTGATTAAAGGCTAATAAAGGAATTATAATGCATGACATCATGCACATTGGGATAGATTGGATTACTTGGAAGGTTTGACATATCTATTTGAGTCTGAAAGTTTTTCATAGTATAGAAAATTTAGCTAGCATAACGTGGTCATTGGATTCATGTCATTCTGAGCTCTAAATCAAAAGTTACAGATGATTTAGTGCAGACATGTCAAGTTGATTGGACAGTTCAAATGACCATTCTAAGCTGATCATTTGTGCTCATTGAGTAAAGGCTTATAAGTGAAGCATAATGCATGGCATCACGTAGTTTGGGATAAATTGGACTATTGGGAGGCTTTTCGTATCCATTTGAGTGTTAAATTTTTGTCACAATATAGAAAATTGAGATAGCATAACGTGGGCGTTGGATTCATGTCATTCTGATTTCTAAATCAAAAGTTACAGATGATTTAGTGCGGACATGTCTAGTTGATTGGACAGTTCAAATGACCATTCTAAGCTGATCATTTGTGCTCATTGAGTAAAGGCTTATAAGTGAAGCATAATGCATGGCATCACGTAGTTTGGGATAAATTGGATTACTTTGAGGCTTTTCGTATCCATTTGAGTGTGAAATTTTTTCACAATATAGAAAATTGAGATAGCATAACGTGGGCGTTGGATTCATGTGATTCTGATTTCAACTTGGAATAAATTGGATTAGTTGGAGGCTTTAATGTATCTTTTTCATTCCTAATTTTTGTAACAATATAGAAAATTGAGATAGCTTAACATGTGCGATGGATTCGTGACATTTTGAGCCTTAAATCTAAAGTGATGGACGATTTAGTGTTGACATGTCAAGTTGATCGGCTAACTAAAATGATCATTCTAAACGAATCAATGGTTCTCATCTAGTAAAGGCTAATAAATGAATTATAATGTATGGCATCACGAAGTTTGGGATTGATTGGATTACTTGGAGGCTTTGTTGTATCTATTTCCTTCCTAATTTTTGTCACCATATTGAAAATTAAGCTAGCTTAACATAGGCATTGGATTCATGCCATTCTAAGCTCTAAATCTAAAGTGACGGAGGATTTAGTGTTTACATGTCAAGTTGATCCGCTAGCTAAAATGATCATTCTAAACGGATCAATGGTTCTCATTGAGTAAAGGCTAATAAATGAATTATAATGCATAGTATCACGCAGTTTGGGATAGATTGGAATACTTGCAGGCTGTGTCGTATCTATTTTATTCATAAATTTTTTCACAACATAGAAAATTGAGATATCTTAACATGGGCGTTGGATTCGTGTCATTCTGAGCTCTAAATCTAAATTGACATACACTTTAGTGTTGACATGTCAAGTTGATCGGCTAGCTAAAATGATCATTCTAAGCGGATAGATGGTTCTCATTGAGTAAAGGTTAATAAACGAATTATAATGCATGGCATCACGCAGTTTAGGATATATTAGATTACTTGGAGGATTTGTGGTATCTATTTCATTCCTAAATTTTGTCACAATATACAAATTGAGCTAGCTTGACATGGGCGTTGGATTCGTGTCATTCTGAGCTCTAAATCTAAATTGACGAATGATTTAGTGTTGACATGTCAAGTTGATCGGCTAGCTAAAATGATCATCCTAAACGAATCGAAGGTTCTTATTGATAAAAGGCTAATAAACGAATTATAATGCATGGCATCACGCACATTGGGATAGATTGGATTACTTGGAAGGTTTGAAATATCTATTTGAGTTTGAAAGTTTCTCATAGTATAGAAAATTTACCTAGCATAACGTGGTCGTTGGATTCATGTCATTCGGAGCTCTAAATCAAAAGTTACAGATGATTTAGTGCGGACATGTCAAGTTGATTGGACAGTTCAAATGACCATTCTAAGCTGATCATTTGTGCTCATTGAGTAAAGGCTTATAAGTGAAACATAATGCATGGCATCACGTAGTTTGGGATAAATTGGATTACTTGGATGCTTTTCGTATCCATTTGAGTGTGAAATTTTGTCACAATATAAAAAATTGAGATAGCATAACGTGGGCGTTGGATTCATGTCATTCTGATTTTTAAATCAAAAGTTATGGACGATTTAATATGGACATGTCAAGCAGATCGGCCGGGTATAATGATCATTCTAAAGTGATCATTGGTGCTCATTGATTAAAACCTCATTAGTGAAGCATAATGCATGGCATCACGCAACTTGGAATAGATTGGATTAGTTGGAGGCTTTAATGTAACTATTTCATTCCTAATTTTTGTCACAATATAGAAAATTGAGCTAGCTTAACATTTGCGTTGGATTCGTGTTATTTTGAGCCTTAAATCTAAAGTGACGGACGATTTAGTGTTGACATGTCAAGTTGATCGGCTAGCTAAAATGATCATTCTAAACGAATCAATGGTTCTCATCTAGTAAAGGCTAATAAATGAATTATAATGTATGGCATCACGCACTTTGGGATAGATTGGATTACTTGGAAGCTTTGTCGTATCAATTTCATTCCTAAATTTTGTCACAATATAGAAAAGTGAGATATCTTAACATGGATGTTGGATTCGTGTCATTCTGAGCTCTAAATCTAAATTGACGGACGCTTTAGTGTTGACATGTAAAGTTGATCGGCTAGCTGAAATGATCATTCTATGCGGATCAATGGTTCTCATTAAGTAAAGGCTAATAAATGAATTATAATGCATGGCATCACGCAGTTCGGGATAGATTGGATTACTTGGAGGCTTTGTCGTATCTATTTCATTCCTAAATTTTGTTCCAAGATAGAAAATTGAGCTAGCTTTACATGGGGGTTGGATTCGTGTCATTCTGCGCTCTAAATCTAAATTGATGGACGATTTAGTGTTGACATGTCAAGTTGATCGGGTAGCTAAAACGATCATTCTAAACGGACCGCGGTTCTCATTGAGCAAAGGCTAATAAATGAATTATAATGCAAGGCATCACACAGTTTGTGATAGATTAGAATACTTGGAAACTTTGTCGTATCTATTTGAGTCTGAAATTTTGTCATAGTATAGAAATTGAGGTAGCATAACGTGGGCGTTGGATTCATGTCATTTTGATCTCTAAATCAAAAGTTATGGATGATTTAGTGTTCACATGTCAAGTTGATTGGGCAGTTCAAATGATCATTCTAAGCTGATCATTGGTGCTTATTGAGTAAAGGCTTACGGTGAAGCATAATGCATGGCATCACACTGTTTGGGATAGATTGGATTACTTGGAGGCTTTGTCGTATCTATTTCATTCCTAAATTTTGTCACAATATAGAAAATTGAGTTAGCTTAACATGGGCGTTGGATTCGTGTCATTCTGAGCTCTAAATCTAAAGTGACTGATGATTTAGTGTGGACATTTCAAGTTGATCGCGCAGTTAAAATGATCATTCTAAACTTATCATTGGTGCTCATTGATTAAAACCTCATAAGTGAAACATAATACATGGCATTCTGAAGTTTTGGATAGATTGGATTACTTGGAGGCTTTGTCGTACCTATTTCATTCCTAAATTATATCACAATATAGAAAGCTGAGCTAGCTTAACATGGGCGTTGGATTCGTGTTATTCTGCGCTCTAAATCTAAATTGACGGACGTTTTAGTGCTTATATGTCAAGTTGATCGGCTAGCTAAAACGATCATTCCAAGCGGATCGAGGGTTCTCATTGAGTAAAGGCTAATAAATGAATTATAATGCATGGCATCACGCAGTTTGGGATAGATTAGATTACTTGGAAGCTTTGTCGTATCTATTTGAGTCTTAAATTTTGTAATTGTATAAAAAATTGAGGTAGCACAACGTGGGCGTTGGATTCATGTCATTTTGAGCTCTAAATCAAAAGTTACGGATGATTTACTACGGACATGTCAAGTTGATTGGCCAGTTCAAATGATCATTCTAAACTGATCATTGGTGCTATTGAGTAAAGGCTTATAATTGAAGCATAATGCATGGCATCACACAGTTTGAGATAGATTGGATTACTTGGAGGCTTTGTCGTATCTATTTAATTCCTAAATTTTTTTACATTATGGAAAATTGATATAGCTTAATATGTGTGTTGGATTCTTGTCATTCTGAGCTCTAAATCTAAATTGACGGACGCTTTAGTGCTGACATGTTAAGTTGATCGGCTAGCTAAAACGATCGTTCTAAAAGGATCGACGGTTCTCATTGAGTAAAGGCTAATAAATAAATTATAATGCATGGCATCACGCAGTTTGGGATAGATTAGATTACTNGTCATTCTGAGCTCTAAATGTAAAGTGACTGATGATTTAGTGTGGACTTTTCAAGTTGATCACCCAGTTAAAAAGATCATTCTAAACTTATCATTGGTGCTCATTGATTAAAACCTCATAAGTGAAACATAATACATGGCATTCTGAAGTTTGGGATAGATTGGATTACTTGGAGGCTTTGTCGTACCTATTTCATTCCTAATTTTTTTCACAATATAGAAAGCTGAGCTAGCTTAACATAGGCGTTGGATTCGTGTCATTCTGCGCTCTAAATCTAAATTGACGGACGTCTTAGTGCTGATATGTCAAGTTGATCGGCTAGCTAAAACGATCATTCCGAACGATCGACGGTTCTCATTGAGTAAAGGCTAATAAATGAATTATTATGCATGGCATCACGCAGTTTGGGATAGATTAGATTACTTGGAAGTTTTGTCGTATCTATTTGAGTCTTAAATTTTGTAATTGTATAAAAAATTGAGGTAGCACAACATGGGCGTTGGATTCATGTCATTTTTAGCTCTAAATCAAAAGTTACGGACAATTTACTACAGACATGTCAAGTTGATTGGCCAGTTCAGATGATCATTCTAAGCTGATCATTGCTGCTATTGAGCAAAGGTTTATAACCGAAACATAATGCATGGCATCACAAAGTTTGGGATAGATTGTATTAGTTGGAGGATTTGTCGTATCTATTTAATTCCTAAATTTTGTTACAATATAGAAAATTGATATTGCTTAACATGTGCGTTGGATTCGTGTCATTTTGAGCTCTAAATCTAAATTGACGTACGCTTTAGTGCTGACATGTCAAGTTGATCGGCTAGCTAAAACAATCAATCTAAACAGATCGATGGTTCTCATTGAGTAAAGGTTAATAAATGAATTATAATGCATGGCATCACGTAGTTTGAGATAGATTAGATTACTTGAAAGCTTTGACGTTTCTATTTGAGTCTTACATTTTTTTCATTGTATAGAAAATTGAGATAGCATAACGTGGGCAATGGATTCATGTCTTTCTGAGCTCTAAATCAAACGTTTCGTACGATTTAGTGTGGACATGTCAAGTTGATTGGCTCGTTCAAATGATCATTCTAAGCTGATCATTGGTGCTATTGAGTAAAGGCTTATAATTGAAGCATAATGCATGACATCACACAGTTTGGGATATAATGGATTACTTGGAGGCTTTGTCGTATCTATTTCATTCCTAAATTTTGTTACAATATAAACAACTGATATAGCTTAACATGGGTGTTGGATTCGTGTCATTCTGAGTTCTTAATCTAAATTGGCGGACGATTTAGTGTTGGCATGTCAAGTTGATCGGCTAGCTAAAACGATTATTCTAAACGGATCAACGGTTCTCATTGAGTAAAGGCTAATAAATGAATTATAATGCATGGCATCACGCAGTTTGGGATAGATTAGATTACTTGGAAGCTTTGTCGTATCTATTTGAGTCTGAAATTTTGTCATTGTATAGAAAATTAAGCTATCATAACATGGGCGTTGGATTCATGTCATTTTGAGCTCTATATCAAAAGTTATAGATGATTTAGTGTGGACATGTCAAGTTGATCGCCCAGTTAAAATGATCGTTCTAAACTTATCATTGGGGCTCATTGATTAAAACCTCATAAGTGAAGCATAATGCATGGCATCCTGAAGTTTGGGATAGATTGGATTACTTGGAAGCTTTGTCGTATCTATTTCATTCCTAAATTTTGTCACAATATAGAAAATTAAGCTAGCTTAACATGGGAGTTGGATTCGTGTCATGCTACCCTCTAAATCTATATTGGCGGACGTTTTAGTGCTGAAATGTCAAGTTGATCGGCCAGCTAAAACGGTCATTCCAAACCAATCGACGGCTCTCATTGAGTAAAGGCTAATAAATGAATTATAATGCATGGCATCACGCAGTTTGGGATAGATTAGATTACTTGGAAGGTTTGTCGTATCTATTTGAGTCTTAAATTTTGTCATTGTATAGAAACTTCAGGTAGCATAACGTGGGCGTTGGATTCATGTCATTCTGATCTCTAAATCAAAAGTTACGTACGATTTAGTGCGTACATGTCAAGTTGATTTGCCAGTTCAAATGATCATTATAAGCTGATCATTGGTGCTATTGAGTTAAGGCTTATAATTGAACCATAAAGCATGGCATCACACAGTTTGGGATATAATAGATTACTTGGAGGCTTTGTCGTATCTACTTCATTCCTAAATTTTGTTACAATATATAAAATTGATATAGCTTAACATGTATGTTGGATTCGTGTCATTCTGAGCTCTAAATCTAAATTGATGGACGCTTTAGTGCTAACATGCCAAGTTGATCGGCTAGCTAAAACGATCATTCTAAACGGATCGACGGTTCTCATTGAGTAAAGGCTAATAAATGAATTATAATGCATGGCATCACACAGCTTGGGATAGATTAGATTAATTGGAAGCTTTGTCGTATCTATTTGAGTCTTAAATTTTGTCATTGAATAGAAAATTGAGGTAGTATGACGTGGACGTTGGATTCCTGTCATTCTAAGCTCTAAATCAAAAGTTACGGACAATTTAGTGCGTACATGTCAAGTTGATTGGCCAGTTCAAATGATCATTCTAAGCAAATCATTGGTGCTATTGAGTAAAGGCTTATAATTGAAGCATAATGCATGGCATCACACAGTTAGGGATAAATTGGATTACTTGGAGTCTTTGTCGTATCTATTTCATTCCTAAACTTTGTTACAGTATAGAAAATTGTTATAGCTTAACATGTGCGTTGGATTCATGTCATTCAGAGCTCTAAATCTAAATTGGCGGACGATTTAGTGTTGACATGTCAAGTTCATCGGCTAGCTAAACGATCATTCTAAACGGATCGACAGTTCTCATTGAGTAAAGGCTAATAATTGAATTATAATGCATGGCATCACACAGTTTGGGATATATTAGATTACTTGGAAGCTTTGTCGTATCTCTTTGTGTCTGAAATTTTGTCATTGTATAGAAAATTAAGGTAGCATATCGTGGGTGTTGGATTCATGTCATTCTGAGCTCTAAATCAAAAGTTACAGACGACTTAGTGCAAAGATGTCAAGTCGATTGGCCAGTTCAAATGATCGTTCTAAGCTGATCATTGGTGCTCATTGAGTAAAAACTTATAATTGAAGCATAATGCATGGCATCACACAGTTTGGGATAGATTGGATTACTTGTAGGCTTTGTCGTATCTATTTCATTCCTATATTTTGTCAGTGTATAGAAAATTGAGCGACCTTAACATGCGCGTTGGATTTGTGTCATTCTGAGCTCTAAATCTAAAGTGACAGATGATTTAGTGTTGACATGTCAAATTGATCTGCTTGCTAAAAAATCATTCAAAACGGATCAATGGTTCTCATTGAGTAAAGGCAAATAAATGAATTATAATGCATTGGATCACACAGTGCGGACATGTCAAGTTGATCCGCCAGTTAAAATGATCATTCTAAACTGATGAATGGGGCTCATTGATTAAAACCTCATAAGTGAAGCATAATGCATGGCATCACGCAGTTTGGGATAGATTGGATTACTTGGACGCTTTGTCGTATCTATTGCATTCCTAAATTTTGTCACGTTATTGAAAATGGAGTGAGCATAATGTGGGCGTTGGATTTCTGTCATTCTGATCTATAAATCAAAAGTTATGGACAATTTAGTGGGGACATGTCAAGTTGATCCGTCAGTTAAAATGATCATTCTAAACTGATCATCGGGGATCATTAATTAAAACCTCATAAGTGAAGCATGATGCATGGCATCACACAGTTTGGGATAGATTGCATTACTTAGAGGCTTTGTCGTATTTATTTCATTCTTAAAGTTTGTCACAATATAGAAAATTGAGCTAGCTTAACATGGTCGTTGGATTCGTGTCATTCTGAGCTCTAAATCTAAACTGACGGAAAAATTAGTGTTGACATGTCAAGTTGATCGGCTAGCTAAAATGATTATTCTAAACGGATAGGTGGTTCTCATTGAGTAAAGGCTAATAAATGAATTATAATGCATGGTATCACGCAGTTTGGGATAGATATGATTATTTGGAAGCTTTGTCGTATCTATTTAAGTTTGAAATTTTGTCATATTTTAGAAACTTGAGCTAGCATAACGTGCGTCTTGGATTCATGTCATTATGAGCTCTAAATAAAAAATTACGGACGATTTAGCGCGGACATTTCAAGTTGATTGGCCATTTCAAATGATCATTCTAAGCTGATCATTGGTGCTCATTGAGTAAAGCCTTATACATGAAGCATAATGCAGGGCATCACACAGTTTGGATAGATTGGATTATTTGGAGACTTTGTCCTATATATTTGAGTCTGAAATTTTGTCACATAATAGAAAATTGAGCTACCATAACATGGGCGTTGGATTCATGTCATTTTGAGCTCTAAGTCAAAAGTTATGGACAATTTAGTGGGGACATGTCAAATTGATCGTTTAGTTAAAATGATCATTTTAAACTGATCTTTGGGGATCATTGATTAAAACCTCATAAGTGAAGCATAATGCATGGCATCACGCAGTTTGGGATAGATTGGATTACTTGGAGGTTTTTTCATATCTAATTCATTCTTAAATTTTGTCACAATATAGAAAATTGAGCTAGCTTAACATGGCCGTTGGATTCGTGTCATTCTGAGCTCTAAATCAAAAGTGACGGAAACTTTAGTGTTTACATGTCAAGGTTATCGGCTAGCTAAAATGATCATTCTAAATGGATCAATGATTCTCATTGGGTAAAGGCTAATAAAAGAATTATAATGCATGGCATCATGCAGTTTGGATAGATTGGATTACTTGGAGGCTTTGTCGTATCTCTTTCATTCCTAAATTTTGTCACAATATAGAAAATTGAGCTACCTTAACATGGGTGATGGATTTGTGTCATTCTGAGCTGTAAATCTAAATTGACGGACGATTTAGTGTTGTCATATCAAGTTGATCGGCTAGCTAAAATGATCATTCTAAACGGATAGGTGGTTCTCATTGAGTAAAGGCCAATAAATGAATTATAATGCATGGTATCACGCAGTTTAGGATAGATTGGATTATTTGGAAGCTTTGTCGTATCTGTTTAAGTTTGAAATTGTGTCATAGCTTAGAAAATTGAGCTAGCATAACGTGAGCGTTGGATTCATGTCATCATGAGCTCTAAATCAAAAGTTACGCACGATTTAGTGCGGACATGTCAAGTTGATTGGGCAGTTCAAATGATCATTCTAAGCTGATCCTTGGTGCTCATTGAGTAAAGGATTATAAGTGAAGCATAATGAATGGCATCACGCAGTTTGGGATAGATTTGATAATTTGGAAGCATTGTCGTATCTATTTTAGTAAGAAATTGTTTCATAGTTTAGAAAATTGAGATAGCATAACGTGGGCGTTGGATTCATGTCATTATGAGCTCTAAATCAAAAGTTACGGACGATTTAGTGCAGACATGTTAAAGTTATTGGCCAGTTCAAATGATCATTCTATGCTGATCATTGGTGCTCATTGAGTGAAGGCTTATAAGTGAAGCATAATGCACGGCATCACGCAGTTTGGGATAGATTGGATTGCTTGGAGGCTTTGTCGTATCTATTTGAGTCGGATATTTTGTCACAATATAGAAAATTGAGCTAGCATAACGTGTGCGTTGGATTCATGTTATTCTGAGTTCTAAATCAAAAGTTATGGACGATATTGTGCAGACATGTCAAGTTGATCAGCTAGCTAAAATGATCATTCTAAACGAATCAATGGTTCTCATTGAGTAAAGGAAAAAAAATAATTATAATACATGGTATCACGCAGTTTGGGATTGATTGGATTACTTGCAAGTTTTTTCGTATCTATTTGAGTCCGAAATTTTGTCATAGAATACAACGTTGAGCTAGCATAACGTGGGGATTAGATTCATGTCATTCTGAGCTGTAACTCAAAAGTTACAAACAAATTAGTATGGACATGTCAAGTTAATTGGCCAGTTCAAATGATCATTCTAAGCTGATCATTGGTGTTTATTTAGTAAAAGCTTATAAATTGAAGCATAATGCATGTCATCACGTAGTTTGGGATAGATTGGATTACTTGGAGGGTTGCCGTATCTATTTGAGTCTGAAATTTTGTCACAATAAGGAAAATTGAGCTAGCTTAACGTGGGTGTTGGATTCATGTTATTCTGAGTTCTAAATCAAAAGTTATGAACAATTTAGTGTGGACATGTCAAGTTGATCGTGCAGTTAAAATGATAATTCTAAACTAATCATTGGTGCTCATTGATTAAAACCTCATATGTAAAGCATAATGCATGGCATTACGCAGGTTGAGATATATTGGACTACTTGGAGCCTTTGTCGCATCTATTTCATTAATAAATTTTTTCACAATATAGAAAATTGAGCTAGTTTAACTTGGGCGTTGGATTCACGTCATTACGAGCACTAAATATAAAGTGACGAACGATTTAGTGTTAACATGTCAAGTTGATCAGCTAGCTAAAATGATCATTCCGAACGGATCAATGGTTCTCATTGAGTAAAGGCTAATAAATGAATTATTATGCATGGCATCACGCAGTTTGGGATAGATTAGATTACTTGGAAGTTTTGTCGTATCTATTTGAGTCTTAAATTTTGTAATTGTATAAAAAATTGAGGTAGCACAAAATGGGCGTTGGATTCATGTCATTTTTAGCTCTAAATCAAAAGTTACGGACAATTTACTACAGACATGTCAAGTTGATTGGCCAGTTCAGATGATCATTCTAAGCTGATCATTGCTGCTATTGAGCAAAGGCTTATAACCGAAACATAATGCATGGCATCACAAAGTTTGGGATAGATTGTATTAGTTGGAGGATTTGTCGTATCTATTTAATTCCTAAATTTTGTTACAATATAGAAAATTGATATTGCTTAACATGTGCGTTGGATTCGTGTCATTTTGAGCTCTAAATCTAAATTGACGTACGCTTTAGTGCCGACATGTCAAGTTGATCGGCTAGCTAAAACAATCAATCTAAACGGATCGATGGTTCTCATTGAGTAAAGGTTAATAAATGAATTATAATGCATGGCATCACGTAGTTTGAGATAGATTAGATTACTTGAAAGCTTTGACGTTTCTATTTGAGTCTTACATTTTTTTCATTGTATAGAAAATTGAGATAGCATAACGTGGGCAATGGATTCATGTCTTTCTGAGCTCTAAATCAAACGTTTCGTACGATTTAGTGTGGACATGTCAAGTTGATTGGCTCGTTCAAATGATCATTCTAAGCTGATCATTGGTGCTATTGAGTAAAGGCTTATAATTGAAGCATAATGCATGACATCACACAGTTTGGGATATAATGGATTACTTGGAGGCTTTGTCGTATCTATTTCATTCCTAAATTTTGTTACAATATAAACAACTGATATAGCTTAACATGGGTGTTGGATTCGTGTCATTCTGAGTTCTTAATCTAAATTGGCGGACGATTTAGTGTTGGCATGTCAAGTTGATCGGCTAGCTAAAACGATTATTCTAAACGGATCAACGGTTCTCATTGAGTAAAGGCTAATAAATGAATTATAATGCATGGCATCACGCAGTTTGGGATAGATTAGATTACTTGGAAGCTTTGTCGTATCTATTTGAGTCTGAAATTTTGTCATTGTATAGAAAATTAAGCTATCATAACATGGGCGTTGGATTCATGTCATTTTGAGCTCTATATCAAAAGTTATAGATGATTTAGTGTGGACATGTCAAGTTGATCGCCCAGTTAAAATGGTCGTTCTAAACTTATCATTGGGGCTCATTGATTAAAACCTCATAAGTGAAGCATAATGCATGGCATCCTGAAGTTTGGGATAGATTGGATTACTTGGAAGCTTTGTCGTATCTATTTCATTCCTAAATTTTGTCACAATATAGAAAATTGAGCTAGCTTAACATGGGAGTTGGATTCGTGTCATGCTACCCTCTAAATCTATATTGGCGGACGTTTTAGTGCTGAAATGTCAAGTTGATTGGCCAGCTAAAACGGTCATTCCAAACCAATCGACGGCTCTCATTGAGTAAAGGCTAATAAATGAATTATAATGCATGGCATCACGCAGTTTGGGATAGATTAGATTACTTGGAAGGTTTGTCGTATCTATTTGAGTCTTAAATTTTGTCATTGTATAGAAACTTCAGGTAGCATAACTTGGGCGTTGGATTCATGTCATTCTGATCTCTAAATCAAAAGTTACGTACGATTTAGTGCGTACATGTCAAGTTGATTTGCCAGTTCAAATGATCATTATAAGCTGATCATTGGTGCTATTGAGTTAAGGCTTATAATTGAACCATAAAGCATCATCACAAGTTTGGGATATAATAGATTACTTGGAGGCTTTGTCGTATCTATTCATTCCTAAATTTTGTTACAATATATAAAATTGATATAGCTTAACATGTATGTTGGATTCGTGTCATTCTGAGCTCTAAATCTAAATTGTGGACGCTTTAGACATGTCAAGTTCATCGGCTAGCTAAAACGATCATTCTAAACGGATCGACAATTCTCATTGAGTAAAGGCTAATAATTGAATTATAATGCATGGCATCACACAGTTTGGGATATATTAGATTACTTGGAAGCTTTGTCGTATCTCTTTGTGTCTGAAATTTTGTCATTGTATAGAAAATTAAGGTAGCATATCGTGGGTGTTGGATTCATGTCATTCTGAGCTCTAAATCAAAAGTTACAGACGACTTAGTGCAAAGATGTCAAGTCGATTGGCCAGTTCAAATGATCATTCTAAGCTGATCATTGGTGCTCATTGAGTAAAAACTTATAATTGAAGCATAATGCATGGCATCACACAGTTTGGGATAGATTGGATTACTTGTAGGCTTTGTCGTATCTATTTCATTCCTATATTTTGTCAGTGTATAGAAAATTGAGCGACCTTAACATGCGCGTTGGATTTGTGTCATTCTGAGCTCTAAATCTAAAGTGACAGATGATTTAGTGTTGACATGTCAAATTGATCTGCTTGCTAAAAAATCATTCAAAACGGATCAATGGTTCTCATTGAGTAAAGGCAAATAAATGAATTATAATGCATTGGATCACACAGTGCGGACATGTCAAGTTGATCCGCCAGTTAAAATGATCATTCTAAACTGATGAATGGGGCTCATTGATTAAAACCTCATAAGTGAAGCATAATGCATGGCATCACGCAGTTTGGGATAGATTGGATTACTTGGACGCTTTGTCGTATCTATTGCATTCCTAAATTTTGTCACGTTATTGAAAATTGAGTGAGCATAATGTGGGCGTTGGATTTCTGTCATTCTGATCTATAAATCAAAAGTTATGGACAATTTAGTGGGGACATGTCAAGTTGATCCGTCAGTTAAAATGATCATTCTAAACTGATCATCGGGGATCATTAATTAAAACCTCATAAGTGAAGCATGATGCATGGCATCACACAGTTTGGGATAGATTGCATTACTTAGAGGCTTTGTCGTATTTATTTCATTCTTAAATTTTGTCACAATATAGAAAATTGAGCTAGCTTAACATGGTCGTTGGATTCGTGTCATTCTGAGCTCTAAATCTAAACTGACGGAAAAATTAGTGTTGACATGTCAAGTTGATCGGCTAGCTAAAATGATCATTCTAAACGGATAGGTGGTTCTCATTGAGTAAAGGCTAATAAATGAATTATAATGCATGGTATCACGCACTTTGGGATAGATATGATTATTTGGAAGCTTTGTCGTATCTATTTAAGTTTGAAATTTTGTCATATTTTAGAAACTTGAGCTAGCATAACGTGCGTGTTGGATTCATGTCATTATGAGCTCTAAAAATTACGGACGGACGATTTAGCGCGGACATTTCAAGTTGATTGGCCATTTCAAATGATCATTCTAAGCTGATCATTGGTGCTCATTGAGTAAAGCCTTATACATGAAGCATAATGCAGGGCATCACACAGTTTGGATAGATTGGATTATTTGGAGACTTTGTCCTATATATTTGAGTCTTAAATTTTGTCACATAATAGAAAATTGAGCTACCATAACATGGGCGTTGGATTCATGTCATTTTGAGCTCTAAGTCAAAAGTTATGGACAATTTAGTGGGGACATGTCAAATTGATCGTTCAGTTAAAATGATCATTTTAAACTGATCTTTGGGGATCATTGATTAAAACCTCATAAGTGAAGCATAATGCATGGCATCACGCAGTTTGGGATAGATTGGATTACTTGGAGGTTTTTTCATATCTAATTCATTCTTAAATTATGTCACAATATAGAAAATTGAGCTAGCTTAACATGGCCGTTGGATTCGTGTCATTCTGAGCTCTAAATCGAAAGTGACGGAAAAATTGTCATAGAATAGAAAATTGAGCTAGCATAACGTGGGCGTTGAGTCATGTCATTCTGAGCTCTAAATCAAAAGTTACAGACGATTTAGTGCGGACAGGTCAAGTTGATTGGTCAGTTCAAATGATCATTCTAAGCTGATCATTGGTTCTCATTGAGTAAGGGCTTATAAGTGAAGCATAATGCATGGCATCACGCAGTTTGGGATAGATTGAATTACTTGGAGGCTTTGTCTATTTGAGTCTGAAATTTTGTCACAATATAGAAAATTGAGCTAGCATAACGTGGGCGTTAGATTCATGTTATTCTGAATTCTAAATCAAAAGTTATGGACGATTTAGTGCAGACATGTCAAGTTGATTGGCTAGTTAAAATGATCATTCTAAACTTGTCATTGGTGCTCATTGATTAAAACCTCATATGTCATAATGCATGGCATCATGCAGTTTGAGATATATTGGATTACCTTGTGCATTTGTCATATCTATTTCATTCCTAAATTTTGTCACAATATAGAAAATTGAGCTTGATTAACTTCGGTGTTGGATTCGCGTCATTCTGAGCTCTAAATCTTAAGTGACTGACGATTTAGTGTTGACATGTCAAGTTGATCGGCTAGCTAAAATGATGATTTTAAATGGATCAATGGTTCTCAATGAGTTAAGGCTAATAAATGAATTATAATGCATGGCATCACACAGTTTGGATAGAATGGAATACTTGGAGGCTTTTCGTATCTATTTCATTCCTAAATTTTATCACAATATAGAAAATTGAGCTAGCTTTACTTGTGCGTTGGATGCGGTTATTTTGAGCTGTAAATCTAAATTGACGGAAGATTTAGTGTTGACATATCAAGTTGATCGGCAAGCTAAAATGATCATTCTAAACGGACCGATGGTTCTCATTGAGTAAACGCTAGTAAATGAATTATAATTCATGGCATCACGCAGTTTGGGATAGACTGGATTATTTGAAAGCTTTGTCGTATCTATTTGAGTCTGAAATTTTTTCATATTTTAGAAAATTGAGCCAGCATAGCGTCGGCGTTGGATTCATGTCATTATGAGCTCTAAATGAAAAGTTACGGACGATTTAGTGCGAACGTGTCAAGTTGATCGGACAGTTAAAATGATCATTCTAAACTGATCGTTGGTGCTCATTGATTAAAACCTCATATGTAAAGCATAATGCATGGCATCATGCAGTTTGAGATATATTGGATTAACTGGAGCCTTTGTCGTATCTATTTCTTTCCTAAATTTTGTCACAATATAGAAAATTGAGCTAGTTTTGACTTGGGCGTTGGATTTGCGTCATTCTGAGCTCTAAATCTTAAGTGACGGACGATTTAGTGTTGTTATATCAAGTTGATCGGCTAGCTAAAATGATCATTCTAAACGGATCAATGGTTCTCATTGAGTAAAGGCTAATAAATGAATTATAATGCATGGCATCACGTGGTTTGGGATAGATTGGAATACTTGGAGATTTTTTCGTATCTATCTGAGTATGAAATTTTTTCACAATATAGAAAATTGAGCTCGTATAAAGTGGGCGTGTGATTCATGTCATTCTGAGCTTTAAATCAAAAGTTATGGACGATTTAGTGCAGACATGTCAAGTTGATCGGCCAGTTAAAATGATTATTCTAAACTGATCATTGGTGCTCATTGATTGAAACCTCATAAGTGAAGCATAATGCATGGCATCATGCATTTTGGGATATATTGGATTACTTGGAGGCATTTTCGTATCTATTTCATTACTAAATTTTGTCACAATATAGAAAATTGATCTAGTTTAACATGGACGTTGGATTTGTGTCATTCAGAGCTCTAAATCTAAAGTGACAGACGATTTATTGTTGACATATCAAGTTGATCGGCTATCTAAAATAATCATTCTAGACGAATCAATGGTTCTCATTGAGTAAAAATGCTAATAATTGAATTATAATGCTTGGTATCACGCAGTTTGGGATAGATTGGATTACTTGGAAGGTTTTTCGTATCTATTTGAGTCTGAAATTTTGTCATAGTATAGAAAATTGAGCTAGCATAACGTGGGCATTGGATTCATGTCATTCTGAGCTCTAAATCAAAATTTTCGGATGAATTAGTATGGACATGTCAAGTTGATTGGCCAGTTCAAATGATCATTCTAAGCTGATCATTGGATCTCATTGAGTAAAGGCTTATAAGTGAAGCATAATGGATGGCATCACGCAGTTTGGGATATATTGGATTACTTGGAGGCTTTGTCGTACTAATTTGAGTTTGAAACTTTGTCACAATATAGAAAACTAAGGTAGCATAACGTTGGCGTTTGACTCATGTTATTCAGAGTTCTAAATCAAAAGTTAGGGACGATTTAGTGCAGACATGTCAAGTTGATCGTCCAGTTAATTGATCATTCTAAACTGATCATTGGTGCTCATTGATTAAAACCTCATATGTAAAGCATAATGCATGGCATTACGCAGTTTGAGATATATTGGAATACGTGGAGCCTTTGTCGTATCTATTTCATTCCTAAATTTTATCACTATAGAAAATTGAGGTAGTTTAACTTGGCCGTTGGATTCGCGTCATTCTGAGCTCTAAATCTTAAGTGACGGACGATTTGGTGTTGATATATCAAGTTGATCGGCTAGCTAAAAGGATCATTCTAAACGGATCAGTGGTTGTCAGTGAGTAAAGGCTAACAAATGAATTATAATGCATGTCATCACGCAGTTTGAGTTAGATTGGATTACCTGAACCTTTTCATATCTATTTGAGTCTGAAATTTTGTCATAGTATAGAAAATTGAGCTAGCATAATGTGGGCATTGGATTCATGTCATTCTGAGCTCTAAATCAAAAGTTACTGAAGAATTAGTATGGACATGTCAAGTTGATTGGCCAGTCAAATTATCATTTTAAGCTGATCATTGGTTCTCATTGAGTAAAGGCTTATTAGTGAAGCATAATGCATGACATCACGCAGTTTGGGTAGATTGGATTACTTGAAGGCTTTGTCGTATCTATTTGAGTCTGAAATTTTGTCACGATCAACAAAATTGGGCTAGCATAACGTGGGTGTTGGATTCATGTTATTCTGAGTTCTAAATCAAAAGTAATGTACGATTTAGTCCGGACATGTCATGTTGATCAGCCAGTTAAAATGATCTTTCTAAACTGATCATTGGTGCTCATTGATTAAAACCTCATATGTAAGGTATAATGCATGGCATCACGCAGTTTGAGATACATTGGATTACTTGGAGCCTTTCTCCTATCTATCTCATTCCTAAATTTTGTCATAATATAGAAAATTGAGCTAATTTAACTTGGGCGTTGGATTCACGTCATTCTGATCTCTAAATCTAAAGTGACAGACAATTTAGTGTTGACATATCAAGTTGATCGGCTAGCTAAAATGATCCTTCTAAACGAATCAATGCTTCTCATTGAGTAAAGGCTAATAAATGAATTAGAATGCATGACATCACGTAGTTTGAGATATATTGGATTACTTGGAGACTTTGTCGTATCTATTTGAGTCTGAAATTTGGTCACAATATAGAAATTGAGCTAGAATAACGTGGGCGTTGGATTCATGTCATTGTGAGCTCTAAATATAAAGTGACGGAGCATATACAGTTGACATGTCAAGTTGATTGGCTATCTGAAATGATCATTCTAAATGAATTATAATGCATGGCATCACGCAGTGTAGGATAGATTGGATTAATTGGAGACTCTGTTGTATCTATTTGAGTGTGAAATTTTGTCGCACTATAGAAACTTGAGCTAGCATAACGTGGGCGTTGGATTTGTGTTATTTTGAGCTCTAAATCAAAAGTTATGGACGATTTAGTGCAGACATGTCAAGTTGATCGAGCAGTTATAATGATCATTCTAAATTGATCATTGTTGCTTATTGATTAAAACCTCATATGTGAAGCATAATGCATGGCATCACGTAGTTTGAGATATATTGGATTAATTGGAGCCTTTGTCATATCTATTTCTTTCCTAAATTTTGTAACAATATAGAAAATTGTTCTAGTTTAACATGGGCGTTTGATTTGGATCATTCTGAGCACTAAATCTAAAGTGACGCACGAATTAGTGTTGACATGTCAAGTTGATCGGCTAGCTAAATTGATCATTCTAAATAGATCAATGGTTCTCGTTGAGTAAAGGATAATAAATGAATTATAATGCATGGCATCACGCAGTTTGGGATATATTGGATTACTTGGGGGCTTTGTCGTTTCTATTTAATTCCAAAATTTTGTTACAATACAGAAAATATAGGTTGCTTAACATAGGCATTGGATCCATGTCATTATGAGCTCTAAATCTATAGTGACTGACGATTTAGTGTTGACATGTCAAGTTGATCGGCTAGCTAAAACGATGATTTTAAATGAATCAATGGTTCTCAATGAGTAAAGGCTAATAAATGAAATAGATACGAAAATGCCTCCAAGTATTCCATTGTATCCAAACAATGGATAATTTATCTTGGGCGTTGGATTCACGTCATTCTGATCTCTAAATCTAAAAAGACAGACGATTTAGTGTTGACATATCAAGTTGATCGGCTAGCTAAAATGATCATTCTAAACGAATCAATGCTTCTCATTGAGTAAAGGCTAATAAATGATTTAGAATGCATGACATCACGTAGTTTGAGATATATTGGATTACTTGGATACTTTGTCGTATCTATTTGAGTCTGAAATTTGGTCACAATATAGAAATTGAGCTAGCATAACGTGGGCGTTGGATTCATGTCATTGTGAGCTCTAAATATAAAGTGACGGACCATTTATAGTTGACATGTCAAGTTGATTGGCTATCTAAAATGATCATTCTAAACAGATCAATGATTCTCATAGAGTAAAGGCTAATAAATGAATTATAATGCATGGCATCACGCAGTGTAGGATAGATTGGATTAATTGGAGACTTTGTCGTATCTATTTGAGTCAGAAATTATGTCACACTATAGCAAATTGAGCTAGCATAACGTGGGCGTTGGATTCATGTTATTTTGAGTTCTAAATCAAAAGTTATGGATGATTTAGTGTTGACATATCAAGTTGATCGGCTAGCTAAAATGATCATTCTAAACAGATCAATGATTCTCATTGAGTAAAGGCTAATAAATGAATTATATTGCATGGCATCACGCAGTGTAGGATAGATTGGATTAATTGAAGAGTTTGTCATATCTATTTGAGTGTGAAATTTTATCACACTATAGAAAATTGAGCTAGCATAACGTGGGCGTTGGATTCATGTTATTCTGAGTTCTAAATCAAAAGTTATGGACGATTTAGTGCAGACATGTCAAGTTGATCAGGCAGTTATAATGATCATTCTAAATTGATCATTGTTGCTCATTGATTAAAACCGCATATGTGAAGCATAATGCACGGCATCACGCAGTTTGAGATATATTGGATTAATTGGAGCCTTTTTCGTATCTATTTCTTTCCTAAATTTTGTAACAATATAGAAAATTGATCTACTTTAACATGGGCATTTGATTCGCGTCATTCTGAGCACTAAATCTAAATTGACGCACGAATTAGTGTTGACATGTCAAGTTGATAGGCTAGCTAAAATGATCATTCTAAATAGATCAATGGTTCTCATTGAGTTAAGGATAATAAATGAATTATAATGCATGGCATCACGCAATTTGGCATAGATTGGATTACTTCGGGGCTTTGTCGTTTCTATTTAATTCCTAAATTTTGTTACAATACAGAAAATATAGCTTGCTTAACATAGGCGTATGATCCATGTCATTCTGAGCTCTAAATCTATAGTGACTAACGATTTAGTGTTGACATGTCAAGTTGATCGGCTAGCTAAAATGATGATTTTAAATGGATAAATGGTTCTCAATGAGTAAAGGCTAATAATTGAATTTTAATGCATGGCATCACACAGTTGGGATAGAATGGAATACTTGGAGACTTTTTCGTATCTATTTGATTCCTAAATTTTGTCACAATATAGAAAATTGAGCTAGCTTAACCTGTGCGTTGGATGCGGTTATTCTGAGCTGTAAATCTAAATTGACGGAAAATTTAGTGTTGACATATCAAGTTGATCGGCTAGCTAAAATGATCATTCTAAACGGATCAATGGTTCTCATTGAGTAAAGGCTAATAAATGAATTATAATGCATGGTATCACACAGTTCGGGAAAGGTTGGATTACTTGGAGGCTTTGTCGTATCTATTTGAATCTGAAATTTTATCATTGAGTAAAGGCTAATAAATGAATTATAATGCATGGTATCACACAGTTCGGGAAAGGTTGGATTACTTGGAGGCTTTGTCGTATCTATTTGAGTCTGAAATTTTATCATAGTATAGAAAATTGAGCTAGCATAACGTGGGCATTGGATTAATGTTATTTTGAGCCGTAAATCAAATGTTACGGATGAATTAGTGTGGACATGTCAAGTTGATTGGCCAGTTCAAATGATCATTCTTAGGTGATCATTGGTGCTCATTGAGTTAAGGCTTATAAGTGAAGCATAATGTATGGCATCACGTAGTTTGGGATATATTGGATTACTGGAAGCCTTTGTCCTATCTATTTCATTCCTAAATTTTGTCACAATATAGAAAATTGAGCTAGAATAACGTGGGTGATGGATTCATGTCATTCTAAACTCTAAATCGAAACTTATGGACGGTTTAGTGAGGACATGTCAAGTGGATCAGCCAGTTAAAATGATCATTCTAAACTGATCGTTGGTGCTCATTGATTAAAACCTCATAAATGAAGCAAAATGCATGGCATCTTGCAGTATGGGATAGATTGGATTACTTAAAGGCTTTTTCGTATCTATTTCATTCCTATATTTTTTCAAATATAGAAACTTAAGCTAGCTTAACATGAACGTTGGATTCGTGTCATTCTAAGCTCTAAATCTAAGGTGACGGACGATTTAGTGTTGACATGTCAAGTTGATCAGCTAGCTAAAACGATCATTCTAAACGTATCAATGGTTCTCATTGAGTAAAGGCTAATAAATAAATTATAATGCATGGCATCACGCAGTTTGGGATAGATTGGATTATTTGGATACTTTTTCGGTCTATTCCATTCCTAAGTCTTGTCACAATATAGAAAATTGAGATACCTTACCATGGTTGTTGGATTCGTGTCATTGTGAGCTCTAAATCTAAATTGTCGGATGATTTAGTGTTGACATATGAAGTTGATCGGCTAGCTTAAATGATCATTCTAAACGGATCGATGTTTCTCATTGAGTAAAAGTTAATAAATGAATTATAATGCATGGCATCACGCAGTTTGGGATAGATTGGTTATTTGGAAGCTTTGTCGTATCTATTTGAGTCTGAAATTTTCTCATAATATAGAAAATTGAGCTAGCATAACGTGGACGTTGGATTCATGTCATTATGCGCTTTAAATCAGAAGTTACGGATGATTTAGTGCGGATGTGTCAAGTTGATTGGCCAGTTCAAATGATCATTCTAAGCTGATCATTGGTGCTCATTGTGTAAAGGCTTATAAATGAAGCATAATGCATGGCATCACACAGCTGGGATAGATGGGATTACTTGGAGGCTTTGTCGTATCCATCTGAGTCTGAAATTTCGTCACAGTATAGAAAATTGAGATAGCATAATGTGGGCGTTGGATTCATGTCATTCTGAGCTCTAAATAAAAAGTTATGGACAATTTAGTGCGGACATGTCAAGCTGATCGGCAAGTTAAAATGATCATTCTAAACTGATCATTGCTGCTCATTGATTAAAACCTCATAAGTGAAGCATAATGCAAGGCATCATGCAATTTGGGAAAGATTGGATTACTTAGAGGCTTTGTCGTATCTATTTCATTCCCAAATTTTGTCACAATATAGAAAATTGAGCTAGATTAAAATGGGCGTTGGATTCGTATATGAGCTCTAACATGGATGGAGGATTTAGTGTTGACATGTCAAGTTGATCGGCTAGCTGAAATGATAATTTAAACGGATAAATGGTTCTCATCGAGTAAAGGATAATAAAGAAATTATAATGCACGACATCACACAGTTTAGGATATATTGGATTATAGACGATTTTGTCGGACATCTCAAGTTGATCGGCCAATTAAACAGATCATCGGTGCTCAGTGATTAAAACCTCATAAGTTAGGCATAATGCACGGCATCACGCAGTTTGGGGTAGATTGGATTACTTGGAGGCTTTGTCGTATCTCTTTCATTCCTAAATTTTGTCACAATATAGAAAATGGAGCTAGCTTAACATGGGCGTTGGATTTGTGTCATTCTTATCTCTCAATCTAAATTGACTGACAATTTAGTGTTGTCATATCAAGTTGATCGCCTAGCTAAAATGATCATTCTAAACGGATCGATGGTTGTCATTGAGTAAAGGCTAATAAATGAATTATAATGCATGGCATCCCGAAATTTGGGATAGAGTTGATTATTTAGAAGCTTTGTCGTATCTATTTGAGTCTGAAATTTTGTCATAATATAAAAAATTGAGCTAGCATAATGTGGGTATTGGATTCATGTCATTATGAGCTCTAAATCAAAAGTTACCGATGATTTAATGCTGACATGTCAAGCTGATTGGCCAGTTCAAGTGATCATTCTTAGCTGCTAATTGGTGCTCATTGAGTAAAGGCTTATAAGTGAAACATAATGCATGGCATCACGCAGTTTGGGATAGATTGCATTACTTTGAGGCTTTCCATATCTATTTTACTCTGCAATTCTATCACAATATAGAAAATTGAGTTAGCATAACATGGGCGTTGGATTCATGTCATACTGAGCTATAAATCAAAAGTTATGGACGATTTAGTGCGGACATGTCAAATAGGTCGGCCAGTTAAATTTATCATTCTAAACTGATCATTGGTGCTCATTGATTAAAACCTCATAAAGGAAGCATAATGCATGGCATCACGCAGTTTGAGATATATTGGATTAATTGGAGCCTATGTCGTATCTATTTCATTCCTAAATTTTGTAACAATATAGAAAATTGAGCTAGTTTTGACTTGGGCGTTGGATTTGCGTCATTCTGAGCTCTAAATCTTAAGTGACGGACGATTTAGTGTTGACATATCAAGTTGATCGGCTAGCTAAAATGATCAATGGTTCTCATTGAGTAAGGGCTAATAAATGAATTATAATGCATGGCATCACGTAGTTTCGGATTGATTGAATTACTAGGAGGCTTTGTCGTATATATTTCATTCCTAAATTTTGTCACAATATAGAAAATTGATCTAGCTTAACATGGGCGTTGGATTCGTGTCATTTTGAGCTCTAAATCTAAAGGGATGGACGATTTGGTGTTGACATGTCAAATTGATCGGCTAGCTTAAATGATAAATTTAAACGGATCAATAGTTCTCATTGCCTAAAGGCTAATAAATGAATTATAATGCATGACATCACCAAGTTTGGGATACATTGGATTACATGTAGGCTTTGTCGTATCTATTTCATTCCTAAATTTTGTCACAATATAGAAAATTGAGCTATCTTAACTTGGACGTTGGATTCATGTCATTCTGAGCTCTAAATCTAAATTGTCTGACAGTTTAGTGTTGTCATATCAAGTTGATCGCCTAGCTAAAATTATAATTCTAAATGGGTCGATGGTTCTCATTGAGTAAATGGTAATTAATGAATTATAATGCATGGCATCTCGAAATTTGGGATAGATTTGATTATTTAGAAGCTTTGTCGTATCTATTTGAGTCTGAAATTTTGTTATAATATAAAAAATTGAGCTAGCATAACGTGGGCATTGGATTCATGTCATTATGAGCTCTAAATCAAAAGTTCCCGATGATTTAGTGCTGAAATGTCAAGCTGATTGGCCAGTTCAAATGATAGTTCTAATCTGGTCATTGGTGCTATTGAGTAAAGGCTTATAAGTGAAACATAATGCATGGCATCACGCAGTTTGGGATATATTGGATTAATTTGAGGTTTTGTCGTATCCATTTGACTCTGCAATTTTATCATAATATAGAAAATTGAGCTAGCATAACATGAGCGTTGGATTCATGTCATTTTGAGCTATAAATAAAAAGTTATGGACGATTTAGTGCAGAAATGTCAAGTTGATCGGCAAGTTAAAATGATAATTCTAAACTGATCATTGGTGCTCATTGGTTAAAACCTCATAAAGGAAGCATAATGCATGACTTTGTCGTATATATTTCATTCCTAAATTTTGTCCCAATATAGAAAATTGAGCTATCTTAACATGGGCGTTGGATTCGTGTCATTCTTAGCTCTAAATTTAAAGTGATGGACGATTTAGTGTTTACATATCAAGTTGATCGGCTAGCTAAAATGATCATTCTAAACGGATCAATGGTTCTCATTGAGTAAAGGCTAATAAATGAATTATAATGCATGGCATCACGTAGTTTTGGATTGATTGTATTACTTGGAGGCTTTGTCGTATCTATTTCAATCCTAAATTTTGTCACAATATACAAAATTGAGCTAGCTTAACATGGGTGTTAGATGCGTGTCATTCTGAGCTCTAAATATAAATTGATGGAGGATTTCGTGTTGTCATATCGAGTTGATCGGCTAGCTAAAATGATCATTCTAAACGTATCGACGGCTCTCATTGAGTAAAGACTAATAAATGAATTATAATGCATGGCATCACGAAGTTTGGGATAGATTGGATCATTTAGAAGTTTTGTCGTATCTATTTGAGTCTGAAATTTTTTCATAATATAAAAAATTGAGCTAGCATAACGTGGGCATCGGATTCATGTCATTATGAGCTCTAAATCAAAAGTTACAGATGATTTAGTGCAGAAATGTCAAGTCGATTGGCCAGTTCAAACGATCATTCTAAGCTGATCATTGGTGCTCATTGAGTAAAGAATTATAAGTGAAGCATAATGCATGGCATCACGCAGTTTGGGATAGATTGGATAACTTTGAGGCTTTGTCTTATCTATTTGAGTCTGAAATTTTGCCATAATATAGAAACTTGAGCTAGCATAACGTGGGTGTTGGATTCATATCATTCTGATATCTAAATCCAAGTTATGGACAATTTAGTGTGGACATGTCAAGTTGATCGGCAAGTTAAAATGATCATTGTAAACTGATCGTTGGTGCTCATTGACTAAAACTCATAAGTGAAGCATAATGCATGGCATAAAGCAGTTTGGGATATATTGGATTAGTTGGAGCCTTTTTCGTATCTATTTCATTTCTTAATTTTGTCACAATATAGAAATTTGATCTAGTTTAATACGGGTGTTGGATTCGTGTCATTCTGAGCTCTAAATCAAAAGGGATGGACGATTTAGTGTTGACATGTCATGTTGATCGGGTAGTTAATATGATCATTCCAAATGGATCAATAGTTCTCATTGAGTAAAGGCTAATAAATGAATTATAATACATGGCATCACGCAGTTTGGGATAGATTGGATTACATGAAGGCTTTGATGTATCTACTTCATTCCTAAATTTTTCACAATATTGAAAATTGTGTTAGCTTAACTTGGGTGTTGGATTCAGGTCATTCTGAGCGCTAAATCTAAATTGACGCACGATTTAGTGTTGACATATCACGTTGATCGGCTAGCTAAAGTGATATTCTAAACGGATCAATGGCTCTCATTGAGTAAAGGCTAATAAATGAATTATAGTGCATGGTATCACGCAGTTTGGGATATATTGGATTACTTGGAAGCTTTGTCGTATCTATTTGAGTCCGAAACTTTTTCATAGTATAGAAACTGAGCTAGCATAACGTGGGCGTTGGATTCATGTCATTCTGAGCTGTAAATAAAAAGTTACGGACGAATTAGTGTTGACATGTTAAGTTGATTGGCCAGTTCAAATGATCATTCTAAGCTGATCATTGGTTTTCATTGAGTAAAGGCTTATAAGTGAAGCATAATGCAAGGCATCACGCAGCTTAGGATAGATTGGATAACTTGGAGGTTTTGTCTTATCTTTGTGAGTCTGTAATTTTGTCTCATTATAGAAAATTGAGCTAGCATAACGTGAGCGTTGGATGCATGTCATTCTGACCTCTAAATCAAAAGTTATGGACGATTAAGTGCGGACATATCAAATTGCTCGGCCAGTTAAAATGATCATTCTAAACTGATCATTGGTGCTCATTGATTGAAACCTCATAAGTGAAGCATAATGAATGGCATCACGCAGTTTGGGATAGATTGGATTAGTTGGAGGCTTTGTCGTATCTATTTCATTCCTAAATTGTGTCACAATATAGAAAATTGAGCTAGCTTAACATGGGCGTTGGATTCCTATCAGTTTGATCTCTAAATCTAAAGTGACGGACGATTTAATGTTTACATGGCAAGTTGATCGGCTAGCTAAAGTGATCATTCTAAATGGATCAATGGTTCTCATTGACTAAAGGCTAATAAAGGAATCATAATGCATGGCATCACGCAATGTGGGATTGATTGGATTACTTGGATGCTTTGTCAAAATATAGAAAATTGAGCCAGCGTAACTTGGGCGTTGGATTCTTGTAATTCTGAGCTCTAAATCTAAATTGATGGGCGATTTAGTGTTGACATATCATATTGATCGGCTAGCTAAAATGATCATTCTAAACGGATAGATGGTTCTTATTGAGTAAAGGCTAGTAAATGAATTATAATGCATGATATCACGCAGTTTGTGATAGATTGGATTATTTGGAAGCTTTGTGGTATCTATTTGTGTCTGAAATTTTGTCATAGTATTGAAAATTTAGCTAGCATAACGTGGGCGTTGGATTCATGTCTTTATGAGCTCTAAATCAAAAGTTACGGACGATTTAGTGCGTACATGTCATGTTGATTGGCCAGTTCAAATGATGATTTTAAGCTGATCATTGTTTCCCATTGAGTAAAGGCTTATAGGTGAAACATAATCCATGGTATCACGCAGTTTGGGATAGATTGGATTACTTGTAGGCTTTGTCGTATCTATTTGAGTCTGAATTTTGTCATAATATAGAAAACTGAGCTAGCATAACGTGGGCGTTGGATTCATATCATTCTTAGGTCTAAGTAAAATGTTATGTATGATTTAGTGCGGACATGTCAAGTTTATCGGCAAGTTAAAAAGATCATTCTAAACTGATCCTTGGTGCTCATTGATTAAATCCTAATAAGTGAAACTTAATGCATGGCATCACACAGTTTGGGATAGATTAGATTACTTGGAGGCTTTGTCATATCTATTTCATTACTAAATTTTGTCACAATATAGAAAATTGATCTAGTTTAACACAGGTGTTGGATTCATGTCATTTTGAGCTCTAAATCTAAAGTGACGGATGATTTAGTATTGATATGTCAAGTTGATCGGCTAGCTAAAATGATCATTCTAAACGTATCAATGGTTCTCATTGAGTAAAGGCTAATAAATTATTTATAATGCATGGCGTCACGCAATTTTGGATAGAATAGATTATTTGGAACCTTTGTCGTTTCTATTTGAGTCTAAAATTTTTTCATAGTTTAGAAAATTGTGCTAGCATAACGTGGACGTTGGATTCATATCATTCTGATCTCTAAATTAAAAGTTGTGGACGATTTAGTGCGGACATGTCAAGTTGATCAGCCAGTTAAAATGATCATTCTAAACTGGTCATTGGTGCTCATTGATTAAAACCTCATAAGTGAAGCATAATGCATGGCATAAAGAAGTTTGGGATATATTGGATTACTTGAAGCATTTTCTTTATTTATTTCATTCCTAAATATTGTCACAATATAGAAAATTGATCTAGTTTAACATGGGTATTGGATTCGTGTTATTCTGAGCTCTAAATTTAAGGGGACAGACGATTTAGTGTTGACATGTCAAGGTTATCGACTAGCTAAAATGATCATTCTAAACGGATCAATAGTTCTCATTGACTAAAGGCTAATAAATGAATTATAATGCATGGAATCACGCAGTTTGGCATAGATTGGATTACTTGGAGGCTTTGTTGTATCTATTTCATTCCTAAACTGTGTCACAATATAGAAAATTGATCTAGCTTAACATGGGCGTTGGATTCCTGTCATTTTGATCTCTAAATCTAAAGTGACGGACGATTAAGTGTTGACATATCAAGTTGATCGGCTAGCTAAAATGATCATTCTAAACGGATCAATGGTTCTCATTGACTAAAGGCTAATAAATGAATCATAATGCATGGCATCACGCAATGTGGGATTGATTATATTACTTTTAGGCTTTGTCGTATCTATTTCATTCCTAAATTGTGTCACAATATAGAAAATTGAGCTAGCTTAACTTGGGCGTTGGATTCATGTCATTCCGAGCTCTAAATCTAAATTGACAGACGATTTAGTGTTGACATATCTAATTGATCGGCTAGCTAAAATGATCATTCTAAACGGATCGATGGTTCTCATTGAGTAATGGCTAGTAAATGAATTATAATACATGGCATCACGCAGTTTGGGCTAGATTGGATTATTTGGAAGCTTTTTTGTATCAATTTGAGAATGAAATTTTGTCATAGTATAGAAAATTGAGCTAGCATAACATGGGCGTCGGATTCATGTCATTTTCATCTCTAAATCAAAAGTTATGGACGATTTAGTATGGACATTTCAAGTTGATTGGCCAGTTCAAATGATCATTCTAAGCTGGTCATTGGTGCGCATTGAGTAAAGGCTTATAAGTGAATTATAATGCATGCCATCACGCAGTTTGGGATATACTGAATTACTTGGAGACTTTTTCGTATCTATTTGAGTCTGATATTACGTCAAAACATTGAAAATTGAGCTATCATAATGTGGGGGTTGGATTAATGTCATTCTAAGCTCTGAATCAAAAGTTATTGACAATTTAGTGCGCACATATCAAGTTGATTGGCCAGTTCAAATTATCATTCTAAGTAGATCAATTGTGCCCATTGAGTAAAGGGTTATAAGTGAAGCATAATGCATGGCATCAGGTAGTTTGGGATATATTGGTTTACTTGAAGGCTTTGTCCTATCTATTTGAGTCTGAAATTTTGTCACAATATAGAAATTTGAGCTATTATAACGTAGGCGTTGGATTCATGTCATTCTGAGCTATAAATCATTAGTTATGCACGTTTTAGTGCGGAAATGTCTAGTTGATCGGCTAGTTAAACTGATCAGTCTAAACTGATCATTGGTACTCATTGATTAAAATCTCATAAGTGAAGAATAATGAATGTCATCACGCAGTTTGGGATAGATTGGATTAGTTGGAGCCTTTAACGTATCTATTTCATTCCTAAATTGTGTCACAACATAGAAAATTGAGCTAGCTTAACATGGGCGTTGGATTCCTATCATTTTGATCTCTAAATCTAAAGTGACGGACGATTTAGTGTTGACATGTCAAGTTGATCGGCTAGCTAAAGTGATCATTCTAAATGGATCAATGGTTCTCATTGACTAAAGGTTAATAAATGAATCATAATGCATGGCATCACGCAATGTGGGGTTGATTGGATTACTTGGATGCTTTGTCGTATCTATTTCATTCCAAAATTTTGTCACAATATAGAAAATTGAGCCAGCTTAACTTGGGTGTTGGATTCATGTAATTCTGAGCTCTAAATCTAAATTGACGGGGGATTTAGTGTTGACATATCATATTGATCGGCTAGCTAAAATGATCATTTTAAATGGATAGATGGTTCTCATTGAGTAAAGGCTAGTAAATGAATTATATTGCATGGCATCACGCAGTTTGTTATAGATTGGATTATTTGGAAGCTTTGTGGTATCTATTTGTGTCTGAAATTTTGTCATAGTATTGAAAATTTAGCTAGCATAACGTGGGCGTTGGATTCATGTCTTTATGAGCTCTAAATCAAAAGTTACGGATGATTTAGTGCGTACATGTCATGTTGATTGGCCAGTTCAAATGATGATTTTAAGCTCATCATTGTTTCCCAATTAGTAAAGGCTTATAGGTGAAACATAATCCATGGTATCACGCAGTTTGGGATAGATTGGATTACTTGTAGGCTTTGTCGTATCTATTTGAGTGTGAATTTTGTCATAATATAGAAAACTGAGCTAGCAAAACGTGGGTGTTGGATTCATATCATTCTTAGGTCTAAGTAAAATGTTATGTATGATTTAGTGCGGACATGTCAAGTTTATCGGCAAGTTAAAATGATCATTCTAAACTTATCCTTGGTGCTCATTGATTAAATCCTAATAAGTGAAACATAATGCATGGCATCACACAGTTTGGGATAGATTAGATTACTTGGAGGCTTTGTCATATCTATTTCATTACTAAATTTTGTCACAATATAGAAAATTGATCTAGTTTAACACAGGTGTTGGATTCGTGTCATTTTGAGCTCTAAATCTAAAGTGACGAATGATTTAGTATTGATATGTCAAGTTGATCGGCTAGCTAAAACGATCATTCTAAACGGATCAATGGTTCTCATTGAGTAAAGGCTAATAAATGAATTACAATGCATGGCGTCACACAATTTTGGATAGATTAGATTATTTGGAACCTTTGTTGTTTCTATATGAGTCTAAAAGTTTTTCATACTTTAGAAAATTGAGCTAGCATAACGTGGACATTGGATTCATATCATTATGATCTCTAAATCACAAATTATGAACGATTTAGTGTGGACATGTCAAGTTGATCAGCCAGTTAAAATGATCATTCTAAACTGGTCATTGGTGCTCATTGATTAAAACCTCATAAGTGAAGCATAATGCATGGCATAAAGCAGTTTGGGATATATTGGATTACTTGAAACATTTTTTTATTTATTTCATTCCTAAATATTGTCACAATATAGAAAATTGATCTCATTTAACATGGGTGTAGGATTCGTGTCATTCTGAGCTCTAAATTTAAGGGGACAAACGATTTAGTGTTGACATGTCAAGGTTATCGACTAGCTAAAATGATCATTCTAAACGGATCAATAGTTCTCATTGACTAAAGGCTAATAAATGAATTTTAATGCATGGAATCACGCACTTTGGGATAGATTCGATTACTTGGAAGCTTTGTTGTATCTATTTCATTCCTAAATTGTGTCACAATATAGAAAATTGAGCTAGCTTAACATGGGCGTTGGATTCCTGTCATTTTGATCTCTAAATCTAAAGTGACGGACGATTAAGTGTTGACATGTCAAGTTGATCGGCTAGCTAAAATGATTATTCTAAACGGATAAATGGTTCTCATTGACTAAAGGCTAATAAATGAATCATAATGGATGGTATCATGCAATGTGGGATTGATTATATTACTTTTAAGCTTTGTCGTATCTATTTCATTCCTAAATTGTGTCACAATATAGAAAATTGAGCTAGCTTAACTTGGGCGTTGGATTCATGTCATTCTGAGCTCTAAATATAAATTGACGGACGATTTAGTGTTAACATATCAAATTGATCGGCTAGCTAAAATGATCATTTTAAACGGATCGATGGTTCTCATTGAGTAATGGCTAGTAAATGAATTGTAATACATGGCATTACGCAGTTTGGGCTAGATTGGATTATTTGGAAGCTTTTTTGTATCTATTTGAGAATGAAATTTTGTCATAGTATAGAAAATTGAGCTAGCATAATGTGGGCGTCGGATTCATGTCATTTTCATCTCTAAATCAAAAGTTATGGACGATTTAGTGTGGACATTTCAAGTAGATTGGCCAGTTCAAATGATCATTCTAAGCTGGTCATTGGTGCGCATTGAGTAAAGGCTTATAAGTGAATTATAATGCATGCCATCACGCAGTATGGGATATTGGATTACTTGGAGACTTTTTCGTATCTATTTGAGTCTGATATTACGTCAAAACATTGAAAATTGAGCTATCATAATGTGGGGGTTGCATTCATGTAATTCTGAGCTCTAAATCTAAATTGACGGGCGATTTACTGTTGACATATCATATTGATCGGCTAGCTAAAATGATCATTTTAAATGGATAGATGGTTCTCTTTGAGTAAAGGCTAGTAAATGAATTATAATGAATGGCATCACGCAGTTTGTGATAGAATGGATTATTTGGAAGGTTTGTGGTATCTATTTGTGTCTGAAATTTTGTCATAGTATTGAAAATTTATCTA
This sequence comes from Pugionium dolabratum, assembly GCA_018901945.1. Lineage (NCBI taxonomy): Eukaryota > Viridiplantae > Streptophyta > Magnoliopsida > Brassicales > Brassicaceae > Pugionium > Pugionium dolabratum. The sequence goes on from JAEVFF010000283.1 coordinate 231,456, forward strand.
GCATAACGTGGGCGTTGGATTCATGTCTTTATGAGCTCTAAATCAAAAGTTACGGACGATTTAGTGCGTACATGTCATATTGATTGGCCAGTTCAAATGATGATTTTAAGCTCATCATTGTTTCCCATTGAGTAAACGCTTATAGGTGAAACATAATCCATTGTATCACGCAGTTTGGGATAGATTGGATTACTTGTAGGCGTTGTCGTATCTATTTGAGTCTGAATTTTGTCATAATATAGAAAACTGAGCTAGCATAACGTGGGCGTTGGATTTATATCATTCATAGGTCTAAGTAAAATGTTATGTATGATTTAGTGCGGACATGTCAAGTTTATCGGCAAGTTAAAATGATCATTCTAAACTGATCCTTGGTGCTCATTGATTAAATCCTAATAAGTGAAACATAATGCATGGCATCACACAGTTTGGGATAGATTAGATTACTTGGAGGCTCTGTCATATCTATTTCATTACTAAATTTTGTCACAATATAGAAAATTGATCTAGTTTAACACAAGTGTTGGATTCGTGTCATTTTGAGCTCTAAATCTAAAGTGACGAATGATTTAGTATTGATATGTCAAGTTGATCGGCTAGCTAAAATGATCATTCTAAATGGATCAATGGTTCTCATTGAGTAAAGGCTAATAAATGAATTATAATGCATGGCGTCACGCAATTTTGTATTGATTAGATTATTTGGAACCTTTGTTGTTTCTATTTGAGTCTAAAATTTTTTCATAGTTTAGAAAATTGAGCTAGCATAACGTGGACGTTGGATTCATATCATTCTGATCTCTAAATCACAAGTTATGAGCGATTTAGTGTGGACATGTCAAGTTGATCAGCCAGTTAAAAGGATCATTCTAAACTGGTCATTGGTGCTCATTGATTAAAACCTCATAAGTGAAGCATAATGCATGGCATAAAGCAGTTTGGGATATATTGGATTACTTGAAACATTTTTTTTATTTATTTCATTCCTAAATATTGTCACAATATAGAAAATTGATCTCGTTTAACATGGGTGTTGGATTCGTGTCATTCTAAGCTCTAAATTTAAGGGGACAAACCATTTAGTGTTGACATGTCAAGGTTATCGACAAGCTAAAATGATCATTCTAAACGGATCAATAGTTCTGATTGACTAAAGGCTAATAAATGAATTATAATGCATGGAATCACGCAGTTTGGGATTGATTTGATTACTTGGAGGCTTTGTTGTATCTATTTCATTCCTAAATTGTGTCACAATATAGAAAATTGAGCTAGCTTAACATGGGTGTTGGATTCCTGTCATTTTGATCTCTAAATCTAAAGTGACGGACGATTAAGTGTTGACATGTCAAGTTGATCGCCTAGCTAAAATGATCATTCTATACGGATCAATGGTTCTCATTGACTAAAGGCTAATAAATGAATCATAATGCATGGCATCACGCAATATGGGATTGATTATATTACTTTTAGGCTTTGTCGTATCTATTTTATTCCTAAATTGTGTCACAATATAGAAAATTGAGCTAGCTTAACTTGGGCGTTGGATTCATGTCATTATGAGCTCTAAATCTAAATTGACGGACGATTTAGTGTTGACATATCAAATTGATCAGCTAGCTAAAATGATCATTCTAAACGGATCGATGGTTCTCATTGAGTAATGGCTAGTAAATGAATTATAATACATGGCATCATGCAGTTCGGGCTAGATTGGATTATTTGGAAGCTTTTTTGTATCTATTTGAGAATGAAATTTTGTCATAGTATAGAAAATTGAGCTAGCATAACGTGGGCGTTGGATTCATGTCATTTTCATATCTAAATTAAAAGTTACAGACGATTTAGTGTGGACATTTCAAGTTGATTGGCCAGTTCAAATGATCATTCTAAGCTGGTCATTGGTGCGCATTGAGTAAAGGCTTGTAAGTGAATTATAATGCATGCCATCACGCAGTTTGGGATATATTGGATTACTTGGAGACTTTTTCGTATCTATTTGAGTATGATATTACGTCAAAACATTGAAAATTGAGCTATCATAATGTGGCGGTTGGATTCATGTCATTTTGAGCTCTAAATCAAAAGTTATGGACGATTTAGTGCGCATATATCAAGTTGATTGGCCAGTTCAAATTATCATTCTAAGTAGATCAATTGTGCCCATTGAGTAAATGCTTATAAGTGAAGCATAATGCATGGCATCAGGTAGTCTGGGATATATTGGATTACTTGAAGGCTTTGTCGTATCTATTTGAGTCTAAAATTTTGTCACAATATAGAAATTTGAGCTATTATAACGTAGGCCTTGGATTCATGTCATTCTGAGCTATAAATCATTAGTTATGCACGTTTTAGTGCAGAAATGTCAAGTTGATCGGCCAGTTAAACTGATCAGCGTAAACTGATCATTGGTACTCATTGATTAAAACCTCATAGGTGAAGCATAATGCATGGCATTACGTAGTTTGGGATATATTGGATTACTTGGAGCCTTTGTCGTATCTATTTCATTTCTAAATTTTATCACCATATAGAAAATTGATCTATTTTAACATGGCTGTTGGATTCGTGTCGTTCTGATTTCTAAATCTAAAGTGATGGACGGCTTAGTGTTGACATGTCAAGTTGATGAGATAGCTAAAATGATCATTCTAAATGGATCAATGGTTCTCATTGAGTGAAGGCTAATAAAGGAATTATAATGCATGGAATCAACCAGTTTGGGATAGATTGGATTAATTGGAGGGTTTGTCATATATATTTCATTTCTAAATTTTGTCACAATATAGTAAATTGAGCAAGCTTAACATGGGCGTTGGATTCGTGTCATTCTGAGATTTAAACCTAAATTGACGGACGATTTAGTGTTGAGATATCAAATTGATCGGCTAGCTAAAATGATCATTCTAAACGGATCGATGGTTCTCATTGAGTAGAGGATAATAAATGAATTACAATGCATGGATTCACGCAGTTTGGGATATATTGTATTATTTGGAAGCTTTTTGGTATCTATTTGAGTCTAAAATTTTGTCATAGTATAGAAAATTGAGCTAGCATAACGTGGGCGTTGGTTCATGTCATTCTGAGCTCTAAATCAAAAATTATGGACGATTTAGTGCGGACATGTCAAGTTGATTAGCCAGTTCAAATTATCATTCTAAGCAGATCAATTGTGCTCATTGAGTAAAGGCGTATAAGTGAAGCATAATGCATGGCATCAGGTAGTGTGGGATATATTGGATTACTTGAAGGCTTTTTCGTATCTATTTGAGTCTGAAATTTTGTCACAATATAGAAATTTGAGCTATTATAACGTAGGCGTTGGATTCATGTCATTCTGAGCTATAAATTAAAAGTTATGCACGTTATAGTGCGTAAATGTCAAGTTGATCGGCCAGTTAAACTGATCAGTCTAAACTGATCATTGGTACTCATAGATTAAAACCTCGTAGGTGAAGCATAATGCATGGCATCACGCAGTTTGAGATATATTGGATTACTTGGAGCCTTTGTCGTATCTATTTCATTCCTAAACTTTGTCACAATATAGAAAATTGATCTATTTTAACATGGCTGTTGGATTCGTGTCATTCTGATTTCTAAATCTAAAGTGATGACGGCTTAGTGTTGACATGTCAAGTTGATGAGATAGCTAAAATGATCATTCTAAACGGATCAATGGTTCTCATTGAGTAAAGGCTAATAAATGAATTATAATGCATGGAATCACGCAGTTTGGGATAGATTGGATTAATTGGAGGGTTTGTCGTATATATTTAATTTCTAAATTTTTTCACAATATAGAAAATTGAGCAAGCTTAACATGGGCGTTGGATTCGTGTCATTCTGAGCTCTAAATCTAAATTGATGGACGATTTAGTGTTTACATATCAAGTTGATCGGCTAGCTAAAATGATCATTCTAAACGGATCGATGGTTCTCATTGAGTAAAGGCTAATAAATGAATTATAATGCATGGCTTCACGCAGTTTGTGATAGATTAGATTACTTGGAAGCTTTTTGGTATCTATTTGAGTCTGAAATTTAGTCATAGTATAGAAAATTGAGCTTGTATAATGTGGGCGTTGGATTCATGTCATTTTGAGCTCTAAATCAAAAGTTACGGACGATTTAGTGTGGACATGTCAAGTTGATTGGCCAGTTCAAATGATCATTCTAAGCTGATCATTGGTGCTTATTGAGGAAAGGCTTATAAGTGAAGAATAATTCATGGCATCACGCAGTTTAGGATAGATTGGAATACATGGAGACTTTGTCGTACCTATATGAGAATGAAAAACTGTCATAGTTTAGAAAATTGAGCTAGCACAACGTGGTCGCTAGATTCATGTCATTCTGAGCACTAAATCAAAAGTTACAGACAATTTAGTGGGGACATGTCAAGTTGATTGGTCAGTTCAAATGATCATTCTAAGCTGATCAGTGGTGCTTATTGAATAAAGGATTATAAGTGTTGCATAATGCATGGAATCATGCAGTTTGGGATTGATTGGATTACTTGGAGCCTTTGTCGTATCTATTTGAATGTGAAATTTTGTCACAATATAGAAAATTGAGCTACCATAACTTGAGCATTGGATTCATGTCATTCTGAGCTCTAAATCCAAAGTTACGGACGATTTAGTGCAGACATGTCAAGTTGATTGGTCAGTTCAAATGATCATTCGAAGCTGATCATTGGTGCTTATTGAGTAAAGGCTTATAAGTGAAACATAATGCACGGCATCACTCAGTTTGGGATGTATTGGATTACTTGAAGGTTTTGTCGTATCTATTTGTGTCGGAAAAAATTGTCATAGTATAGAAAATTGAGCTAGCATAACGTGGGCGTTGGATTCATTTCATTTTGATCTCTAAATCAAAAGTTACAGACGATTTAGTGTGGAACTGTCAAGTTGATTGGTTAGTTCAAATGATCAATCTAAGCTGATCATTGGTGCTCATTGAGTAAAGGCTTATAAGTGAAGCATAATGCATGGCATCACACAGTTTGGCATAAATTGGATTACTTGGAGGCTTTGTCATATCCATTTGAGTATGAAAATTGTGCTAGCATATCGTAGGAGTTGGATTCATGTCATTCTGAGCTTTAAATCAAAAGTTACGGACGATTTAGAGTGGACATGTCAAGTTGATTGCTTAGTTCAAATGATCATTCTAAGCTTATCATTGGTGCTTATTGAGGAAAGGCTTATAAGTGAAGCATAATTCATGGCATCACGCAGTTTGGGATAGATTGGATTACATGGAGACTTTGTCGTACCTATTTGAGAATGAAAAATTGTCATAGTTTAGAAAATTGAGCTATTCATGTCATTCTGAGCTCTAAATCAAAAGTTACGGACGATTTAGTGCGGACATGTCAAGTTGATTGGTCAGTTCAAATGATCATTCTAAACTGATCATTGTTGCTCATTGAGTAAAGCATTATAAGTGAAGCATAATGCATGACATCACGCAGTTTGGGATAGATTGGTTTATTGGGAGGCTTTGTCGTATCTTTTTGAGTCTGAAATTTTGACATAATATAGAAAATTGAGCTAGCATAATGTAGGCGTTGGATTCATGTCATTTTGAGCTCTAAATCAAAAGTTACGGACGATTTAGTGCGGACATGTCAAGTTGATTGGCAGTTCAAATGATCATTCTAAGCTTATCAGTGGTGGTTATTGAGTAAACGCCTATAAGTGAAGCATAATGCATGGCATCACGCAGTCTGGGATAGATTGGTTTACTTGGAGGCTTTGTCGTATCTATTTAAGTCTCAAATTTTGTTACAATATAGAAAATTGAATTAGCATAACGTGGGCATTGGATTCATGTCATTCTGAGCTCTAAATCAAAATTTACAGACTATTTAATGCAGACATTACAAGTTGATTGGTTTGTTCAAATGATCATTCTCATCTGATCATTGGTGCTCATTGAATAAAGGCTTATAAGTGAAGCATAATGCATGACATCACGCAGATTGGGATACATTGGATGACTTGGAGGCTTTGTTGTATCTATTTGAGTTTGAAAAAATTGTCATAGTATAGAAAATTGAGTTAGGATATCGTGGTCGTTGGATTCATGTCATTCTTAATTCTAAATCAAAAGTTACGGATGATTTAGTGCGGACAAGTCAAGTTGACTGGTCAGTTCATATGATCATTCTAAGCTGATCATTGGTACTCATTGAGTAAAGGCATATAAGTGAAACATAATGCATGGCATCACACAGTTTTGCATAGATTGGATTACTTGTATGCTTTGTCGTATCTATTTGAGTCTGAAATTTTGTCACAATATAGAAAATTGAGCTAGCATAACGTGGGCATTGGATTCAAGTCATTCTGAGCTCTAAATAAAAAATTACGGACGATTTAATGCGGACATGTTAAGTTGAATGGTCAGTTCAAATGATCATTCTGATCTGATCATTGATGCTCATTGAATAAAGGCTTATAAGTGAAGCAAAATGAATGGCATCACGCAGATTCGGATAGATTGGATTACTTGGTGGCTTTGTCACATCGATTTTAGTCTGAAAAAATTGTCATAATATAGAAAATTGAGCTAGCATAACGTGGACGTTGGATTCATGTCATTCTGATCTCTAAATCAAAAGTTACGGACGATTTAGTGCAAACATATCAAGTTGATTGGTCAGTTGAAATGATCATTCTAAGCTGATCATTGGTGCTTATTGGGTAAAGCCTTATAATTGAAGCATTATGCATGGTATCACGCAATTCCGGATAGATTGGTTTACTTAGAGGTTTTGTCGTATCTATTTGAGTATAAAATTTTATCACAATATAGAAAATTGAGCTACCAAAACGTGGGCATTGAATTCATGTCATTCTGAGCTATAAATCAAAAGGTAAGGACGATTTAATGCGGATATGTCAAGTTTATTGGTCAGTTCAAATGATCATTCTGATATGATCATTGGTGCTCATTGAATAAAGGCTTATAAGTGAAGCATAATGCATAGAATCACGGAAATTGGGATAGATTGGATACTTGGAGGTTTTCTTGTATCTATTTGAATCTGAAAAAATTGTCATAGTATATAAAATTGAGCTAGCACAACGTGGACGTTAGAATCATGTCATTATGAGCTCTAAATCAATAGATACGAACGATTTAGTGTGGACATGTCATTGGTCAGTTCAAATGATCATTCTAAGCTGAGCATTGGTGCTTATTGAGTAAAGCCTTATAAGTGAAGCATAATGCATGGCATCACGCAGTTTGGGAATGATTGGTTTACTTGGAGGCTTTGTCGTATCTATTTGAGGCTGAAATTTTGTCATAGTATAGTAAATTGAGCTAGCATAACGTTGGTGTTGGATTCATGTCACTCTAAGCTCTAAATCAAAAGTTACGGACGATTTAGTGCTGACATGTCAAGTTGATTGGTCAGTTCAAATGATAATTCTAAGCTGATCATAGGGGCTTATTGAGTAAAGGCTTATAAGTGGAGCATGGTGCATAGCATCACGCAGTTTGGGATAGATTGGATTACTTGGAGGCTTTGTCCTATCTATTTGAGTCTGAAATTTTGACATTGTATAGAAAATTGAGGTAGAATAACGTTGGTGTTGGATTTTTGTCATTCTGAGCTCTAAATCAAAAGTTATGGATGATTTAGTGCGGACATGTCAAGTTGATTGGTCAGTTCGATTGATCATTCAAATCTGATCAGTGGGACTTATTGAGTAAAGGCTTATGAGTGAAGCATAATGCATGGCATCACGCAGTTTGGGATACATTGGTTTACTTGGCGGCTTTGTCGTATCTATTTAAGTCTCAAATTGTTTCACATTATAGAATATTGAGCTAGCATAACGTGGGCACTGGATTCATGTCATTCTGAGCTCTAAATTAAAAGTTATGGACGATTTAATGCGGACATGTCAAGTTGATTGGTCAGTTCAGATAATCATTCTAAGCTGATCATTGATGTTCATTGAATAAAGGCTTATAGGTGAAGCATAATGCATGACATCACGCAGTTTGGAATAGATTGGATTACTTGGAGGCTTTGTCGTATTTATTTGAGTCTGGAATTTTTTTCGTAGTACAGAAAATTAAGCTAGCATAACGTGGGCGTTGGATTAATGTCATTCTGAGGTCTAAATCAAATGTTATTGACGATTTAGTGCGGAAATGTCAAGTTGATTGGGTTGTTCAAATAATCATTCTAAGCTGATCATTGGTGCTCATTGAATAAAGGCTTACAAGTGGAGCATGATGCGTAGCATCAGGCAGTTTGGGATAGATTGAATTACTTGGAGGCCTTATCGTATCTATTTGAGTCTGAAATTTTGTCATAATATAGATAATTGAGCTAGCATAACGTGGGTATTGGATTCATGTCATTCTGAGCTCTAAATCAAAAGTTACGGATCATTTTTGGGGATATGTCAAGTTGAATGGTCAGTTCAAATCATCATTCTTATCTCATCATTGGTGCTCATTGAATAAAGGCTTATAAGTGAAGCATAATGGATGGCATCACGGAGATTCGGATAGATTGGATTACTTGGTGGCTTTGTCATATCGATTTGAGTCTGAAAAAATTGTCGTAGTATAGAAAATTGAGCTAGCATAACATGGGTGTTGGATTCATGTCATTCTTAGCTCTAAATCGAAAGTTAGAGACGATTTAGTGCGGACATGTCAAGTTTATTGGTCAGTTCAAATGATCATTTTAAGCTGATCATTGGTGCTTATTGAGTAAAGCCTTATAAGTGAAGCATTATGCATGGCATCACGCAGTTTGGGATAGATTGGTTTACTTGGAGGCTTTGTCGTATCTATTTGAGTCTAAAATTTTATCACAATATAGAAAATTGAGCTACCATAATGTGGGCATTGAATTCATGTCATTCTGAGCTCTAAATCAAAAGTTTCAGACGATTTAAAGCGGATATGTCAAGTTTATTGGTCAGTTCAAATGATCATTCTGATATGATCATTGGTGCTCACTGAATAAAGGCTTATAAGTGAAGAATAATGCATGGAATCACAGAGATTGGGATAGATTGGATTACTTGGAGATTATGTCGTATGTATTTGAGTTTGAAAAAATGGTCATAGTATATAAAATTGGGCAAGCAAAACGTGGGCGTTAGATTCACGTCATTCTGAGGTCTAAATCAAAAGTTACGTACAATTTAGCGTGGACATGTCAAGTTGATTGGTTAGTTCAAATGATCACTTTAAGCTAATCATTGGTGCTTATTGAGTAAAGGGTTATAACTGAAGCATAATGCATGATATCACGCAGTTTGGGATAGATTGGTTTACTTGGAGGCTTTGTCGTATCTATTTGAGTCTTAAATTTTGTAAAAATATAGAACATTCAGCTAGCATATCATGGGCATTGGGTTCATGTCTTTCTAAGCTCTAAATCAAAAGTTATGGACGATTTAGTGCGGACATGTCAAGTTGATTGCTCAGTTCAAATGATCATTTTAAGCTGATCATTGGTGCTTATTGAGTAAAGCCTTATAAGTGAAGCATTATGCATGGCATCACACAGTTTGGGATAGATTAGTTTACTTGGGAGCTTTGTCGTATCTATTTGAGTCTAAAATTTTATCACAATATAGAAAATTGAGCTAGCATAATGTGGGCATTGAATTCATGTCATTCTGAGCTATAAATCAAAAGTTTCAGATGATTTAAAGCGGATATGTCAAGTTTATTGGTCAGCTCAAATGATCATTCTGATATGATCATTGGTGCTCATTGAATAAAGGCTTATAAGTGAAGAATAATGCATGGAATCACAGAGATTGGGATAGATTGGATTACTTGGAGATTATGTCGTATCTATTTGAGTTTGAAAAAATGGTCATAGTATATAAAATTGAGCAAGCACAACGTGGGCGTTAGATTCACGTCATTCTGAGGTCTAAATCAAAAGTTACGTACAATTTAGCGTGGACATGTCAAGTTGATTGGTTAGTTCAAATGATCACTTTTAGCTAATCATTGGTGCTTATTGAGTAAAAACTTATAACTGAAGCATAATGCATGATATCACGCAGTTTGGGATAGATTGGTTTACTTGGAGGCTTTTTCGTATCTATTTGAGTCTTAAATTTTGTAAAAATATAGAACATTCAGCTAGCATATCATGGGCATTGGATTCATGTCTTTCTAAGCTCTAAATCAAAAGTTATGGACGATTTAGTGCGGTTATGTCAGTTGATTGGGCAGTTGAAATGATCTTTCTAATCTGATCATTGGTGCTCATTGAGTAAAGGCTGATAAGTGAAGCATAATGCATGGCATGGCATCACCCAGTTTTGGATAGATTGGATTACTTAGAGGCTTTTACATACTAATTTCAGTCTGAAAAATTGTCATAGTATAAAAAATTAAGGTAGCATAACGTGTGTGGTTGATTCATGTAATTTTGAGCTCAAAATGAAAAGTTACACACGATTTAGTGTGGACATCTCAAGTTGATTGGTCAGTTGAAATGATCATTCTAAGCTGATCATTGGTGTTCATTGAGTAAATGCTTATAAGTGAAGAACAATGCATGACATCACGCAATTTGAGATAGATTGGGTTATTTGGAGGCTTTGTCATATCAATTTGAGTCTGAAAAATTGTCATAGTATAAAACATTGTGCTAGCATAATGTTGGCGTTGGATTCATGTCATCCTGAGCTCTATATCAAAAATTACTTAAGATTTAGTGCAGACATGTCAAGTTGATTGGTCAATTCAAATGACCAATCTAAGCAGGTCATTGGTGATTTTTGAGTAAAGGCTTATAAGTGAAGCCTAATGCATGGCATCACACAATTTGGGATAGATTGGATTACTTGGAGGCTTTGTCGTATCTTTTTGAGTCCAAAAAATTGTCATAGCCTAGAAAATTGAGCGAGCATAACGTGGGCATTGGATTCATGTCATTCTGAGGTCTAAATTAAAAGTTACGGATGATTTAGTGCGGACATGTCAAGTTTATTGGTCAGTTCAAATAATCATTCTAAGCTGATCATTGGTGCTCATTGAGTAAAGAATTATAAGTAAAGCATAATGCATGGCATCACGCAGTTTGGGATAGATTGGTTTACTTGGAGACATTGTCATATCTATTTGAGTTTGAAATTTTGTCATAGTATAGAAAATTGAGCTAGCAAAATGCTGGTGTTGGATTCATGTCACTCTGAGCTCTAAATCAAAAGTTACATACGATTTTGTGTTGACATGTCAAGTTGATTGGTCATTTCAAATGATCGTTCTAAGCTTATCATTGGGGCTTATTGAGTAAAGGCTTATAAGTGAAGCATAATGCATGTCATCACAAAGTTTGGGATAGATTGGTTTACTTCGATGCTTTGTCGTATCTATTTGAGTCTCAGATTTCGTCACAATATAGAAAATTGAGCTAGCATAACGTGGGCATTGGATTCACGTCATTCTGAGCTCAAAATAAAAAGTTACGGACGATTTAATGGGGACATGTGAAGTTGAATGGTCAGTTCAAATGATCATTCTGATCTGATCATTAATGCTCATTGAATAAAGGCTTATAAGTGAAGCATAATGGATGGCATCACGCAGATTCGGATAGATTGGATTACTTGGTGGCTTTGTCATATCGATTTGAGTCTGAAAAAATTGTCGTCGTATAGAAAATTGAGCTAGCATAACATAGGCGTTGGATTCATGTCATTCTTAGGTCTAAATCGAAAGTTACAGACGATTTAGTGCGGACATGTCAAGTTGATTGGTCAGTTCAAACGATCATTTTAAGCTGATCATTGGTGCTTATTGAGTAAAGCCTTATAAGTGAAGCATTATGCATGGCATCACGCAGTTTGGGATAGATTGATTTACTTGGAGGCTTTGTCGTATCTATTTGAGTCTAAAATTTTATCACAACATAGAAAATTGAGCTAGCATAATGTGGGCATTGAATTCATGTCATTCTGAGCTCTAAATCAAAAGGTTCAGACGATTTAAAGCGGATATGTCAAGTTTATTGGTCAATTCAAATGATCATTCTGATATGATCATTGGTGCTCATTGAATAAAGGCTTATAAGTGAAGAATAATGCATGGAATCACAGAGATTGGGATAGATTGGATTACTTGGAGATTATGTTGTATCTATTTGAGTTTGAAAAAATGGTCATAGTATATAAAATTGAGCAAGCACAACGTGGGCGTTAGATTCACGTCATTCTGAGGTCTAAATCAAAAGTTACGTACAATTTAGCGTGGACATGTCAAGTTGATTGGTTAGTTCAAATGATCACTTTAAGCTAATCATTGGTGCTTATTGAGTAAAGGCTTATAACTGAAGCATAATGCCTGATATCACGCAGTTTGGGATAGATTGGTTTACTTGGAGGCTTTGTCGTATCTATTTGAGTCTTAAATTTTGTAACAATATAGAACATTCAGCTAGCATATCATGGGCATTGGGTTCATGTCTTTCTAAGCTCTAAATCAAAAGTTATGGACGATTTAGTGCGGTTATGTCAGTTGATTAGGCAGTTGAAATGATCTTTCTAATATGATCATTGGTGCTCATTGAGTAAAGGCTGATAAGTTAAGCATAATGCATGGCATCACCCAGTTTTGGATAGATTGGATTACTTAGAGGCTTTGACATACTAATTTCAGTCTGAAAAATTGTCATAGTATAAAAAAATAAGGTAGCATAACGTGTGTGGTTGATTCATGTCATTTTGAGCTCAAAATGAAAAGTTACACACGATTTAGTGTGGACATCTCAAGTTGATTGGTCAGTTGAAATGATCATTCTAAGCTGATCATTGGTGTTCATTGAGTAAATGCTTATAAGTGAAGAACAATGCATGACATCACGCAATTTGGGATAGATTGGGTTATTTGGAGGCTTTGTCATATCAATTTGGGTCTGAAAAATTGTCATAGTATAAAACATTGTGCTAGCATAATGTTGCCGTTGGATTCCTGTCATCCTGAGCTCTATATCAAAAATTACTTAAGATTTAGTGCAGACATGTCAAGTTGATTCGTCAGTTCAAATGACCAATCTAAGCAGATCATTGTTGATTTTTGAGTAAAGGCTTATAAGTGAAGCGTAATGCATGGCATCACACAATTTGGGATAGATTGGATTACTTGGAAGCTTTGTCGTATCTTTTTGAGTCCAAAAAATTGTCATAGCATAGAAACTTGAGCTAGCATAATGTGGGCGTTGGATTCATGTCATTCTGAGGTCTAAATCAAAAGTTATGGATGATTTAGTGCGGACTTGTCAAGTTGATTGGTCAGTTCAAATAATCATTCTAAGCTGATCATTGGTGCTCATTGAGTAAAGAATTATAAGTAAAGCATAATGCATGGCATCACGCAGTTCGGGATAGATTGGTTTACTTGGAGACATTGTCGTATCTATTTGAGTTTGAAATTTTGTCATAGTATAGAAAATTGAGCTAGCATAACGTTGGTGTTGGATTCATGTCATTCTGAGCTCTAAATCAAAACTTACATACGATTTAGTGCTGACATGTCAAGTTGATTGGTCATTTCAAATGATCATTCTAAGCTTATCATTGGGGCTTATTGAGTAAAGGCCTATAAGTGAAGCATAATGCATGTCATCACAAAGTTTGGGATAGATTGGTTTACCTCGATGCTTTGTCGTATCTATTTGAGTCTCAGATTTTGTCACAATATAGAAAATTGAGCTAGCATAACGTGGGCATTGGATTCACGTCATTCTGAGCTCAAAATCAAAAGTTACGGACGATTTAATGGGGCATGTTAAGTTGAATGGTCAGTTCAAATGATCATTCTGATCTGATCATTAGTGCTCATTGAATAAAGGCTTATAACTGAAGCATAATGGATGGCATCACGCAGATTCGGATAGATTGGATTACTTGGTGGCTTTGTCATATCGATTTGAGTGTGAAAAAATTGTCGTAGTATAGAAAATTGAGCTAGCATAACGTGGGCGTTGGATTCATGTCATTCTTAGCTCTAAATCGAAAGTTACAGACGATTTAGTGCGGACATGTAAAGTTGAATAGTCAGTTGAAATGATCATTTTAAGCTGATCATTGGTGCTTATTGAGTAAGGCCTTATAAGTGAAGCATTATGCATGGCATCACGCAGTTCGGGATAGATTGGTTTATTTGGAGGCTTTGTCGTATCTATTTGAGTATAAAATTTTATCACAATATAGAAAATTGAGCTAGCATAATGTGGGCATTGAATTCATGTCATTCTGAGCTCTAAATCAAAAGTTACGGACGATTGAAGGCGGATATGTCAAGTTTATTGGTCAGTTCAAATAATCATTCTGATCTGATCATTGTTGCTCATTGAATAAAGGCTTATAAGTGAAGAATAATGCATGGAATCACGAAGATTGGGATAGATTGGATTATTGAGAGGTTATGTCGTATCTATTTGAGTTCTAAAAAACGGTCATAGTACATAAAATTGAGCAAGCATAATGTGGGCATTAGATTCATGTCATTCTGAGGTCTAAATCAAAAGTTACGTACGATTTAGGGTGGACATGTCAAGTTGATTGGTCAGTTCAAATGATCACTTTAAGCTAATCATTGGTGCTTATTGATTAAAGGCTTATAACTGAAGCATAATGCATGATATCACGCAGTTTGGGATAGATTGGTTTACTTGGAGGCTTTGTCGTATCTATTTAAGTCTTAAATTTTGCCACAATATAGAACATTGAGCTAGCATATCATGGGCATCGGATTCATGTCTTTTTATGCACTAAATCAAAAGTTATGGACGATTTAGTGCGGTTATGTCAAGTCGATTGGGCAGTTGAAATGATCATTCTAATCTGATAATTGGTGCTCATTGAGTAAAGGCTGATAAGTGAAGCATAATGCATGGCATCACCCAGTTTTGGATAGATTGGATTACTTGGAGGCTTTCACATATCTATTTGAGTCTGCAAAATTGTCATAGTATAAAAATTTAAGGTAGCATAACGTGGGTGTTGGTTTCATGTCAGTTTAAGCTCAAAATGAAAAGTTACACA